>JAUMJK010000132.1:600000-834068 GCA_033558105.1 Coccyzus lansbergi
AACAAGAAAGGATTTTGGCACCGACATCAGGGGCTACCTAAGCCATTGTGATGGATCTGGGTATGGTCATAGCACCTCATGGAAGCTCAGGGTGCTAATGGACTTGTTCCTAGGACGGGACATGTATCTAACACTAGTTACTTCTGAGCACAGCTGAGTTCCTCCATGACTGAAGTGGACACAGAGAGGGGTTTTTTGTTCTGCCTGTTTTGTCCAAGCTGTGAATCAAATTTCCAGGAGCGATTCAAAGCCCAAGTTCTTCAGAGGAGGAAATTCATCCCACATGGGAAAGCCCCATGAAAGGACATTGCTAGAATTATAGAATCATAGAACAACCAGGTTGGAAGGGACCCATCGGATCTTCTAGTCCAACCATTCCTATCAAACACTAAACCAAGTCCCTCAAGACCTCATCCACCCGTCCCTTAAACACCTTCAGGGAAGGTGAATCAACCACCTCCCTGGGCAGCCTATTCCAATGCCCAATGACCCTCTGTGTGAAAAACTTCCTCCTAATCCCCAGCCTAAATCTCCCCTGGTGGAGCTTGAGGCCATTCCCTCTTGTCCTGTCCCCTGTCACTTGGGAGAAGAGCCCAGCTCCCTCCTCTCCACAACCTCCTTTCAGGTAGTTGTAGAGAGCAATGAGGTCTCCTCTCAGCCTCCTCTTCTCCAGGCTAAACACCCCCAGCTCTCTCAGCCACTCCTCATAGGGCCTGTTCTCCAGACCCTTCCCCAACTTCTGCTAGGTGGTTGCAGAACAGGTCTCCTCCATGTTTGTGATATAAGAACTCATCAGTGCTGAGAATGCCCCGGGAGACCAGATACCAACTCAAGGACAAGCAGAATGCAGAGGCCACGTCCAGCCAGGCTCTTCAACAAAAGTGTGACCAGCAGGCTGGTAACTCACACCTCAGAACCAGGCACAGGGAGGTCGACTGTTCTCCTAAAGGAAAAGAAAGGCTTCCAGGTCTGTGTTCATGGAAGCTCTAGCATCCACGTGGGTACATTTAGAGAAGGAAATCTTTGAGGGAGATGACTTCACTGCACGTACACAGTCCTGGCTGTGCAGAAACCTGACCAAGTCCTAGATATAATTCCTTCCCTTTCTCCAAATGAATCTTTAGAGCACTTGGTCTTCCCTGATTCAGGATGAGACATCCTTCCTGCCAGGAAAAGCTACTGAAAGATTTACTGATCAGTTCATGTCTATGTACACAAAGCCTGCAAGAAAGCAGCAGAGCAGAGGTGCTGCAGGATTAGCTTGGAGGATTGATGGGCACGATGATAACAAAAGCAGAAGGAAATAATGGGAAACCCTTCCCTTACCTTCTTCCAGCATGCAATCTTACCACTCTGCTCGCATGCAAATCCCATCTCAGGGAGCATCCTATCAATAAACTTGGTAAAAAAATAGGCTAGGGAAGGATCACACACTGTGTCCTCTCCTCCTAGCCCCTGCCACCGCAGGACACCAGCCACATTTGGTTTGAGATGAGCCACGAAGCAGTTGAAGGGGCTGGAGAACAGGCCCTATGAGGAGCGCCTGAGAGAGTTGGGGGTGTTTAGCCTAGAGAAGAGGAGGCTGAGAGGAGACCTCATTACTCTCTCCAACTACCTGAAGGGAGGTTGTAGAGAGGAGGGAGCTGGGCTCTTCTCCCAAGTGACAGGGGACAGGACAAGAGCTCCACCAGGGGAGATTTAGGCTGGAGATTAGCAGGAAGTTTTTCACACAGAGGGTCATTGGGTGTTGGAATAGGCTGCCCAGAGAGGTGGTTGATTCACCTTCCCTGGAGGTGTTTAAGGCACATGAGGGACATGGTTTAGTGTTTGATAGGAATAGTTGGACTCGATGATCTGATGGGTCTCTTCCAACCTGGTTGTTCTATGATTCTATGAGATGAGAAAATGATTGGGTATTGCGGGGTAGGTGAAGGGCACAGAGGCTGTAGCAAAGGCTGTTGAGGGCTGCATGTCCTTCCACTGAAATAACAGCACTCTGCAGGGTAGCCTAGTGATGGTGACTGCTCTGGTCCTCACTCAGCTCCACCGAGAATGGCAGTCATGGCCTTGGGTGAGCAGTCAGATGCTCTGCTCTGCAAAACAAAGCAGTAACAGCAGACTGGAGCAAACTCAAAGCAATGGGTATTAAAGCTGATGAGCACAGGCAACATCCAATTTACATCTCATGCGATTTTTTTCTTGTTATCTCTTTTAGGTATGTTATCGTGGAGAGGTCAGGTGTGGCTTTGCAGCTGAGGCAGCTGGGCCCAAAGCACATCCCAAAAGCACCGAACCTGACCTGGATTTAAGGGTCAGAGGGACACAGCAACTCAACATGACTCAGCAGCACAAAAGCTAATGCTATTCTTAGATGTGCCTGCAGAGGAGAGGACCCAGGGCAGGGAAGTGACTTTAATCTCTAGGAATGAGACTGCTGAGGTCAGGGATGATAAAAAGTGGATGAGTCCAAAAAAGAGCCATAAAAATGATTTGAGGGTAGGAGAGGACACTTTGAAGTGAAGGATTTAAAAGCTTGATCTGTTTAGCTAATTCAGGAGACACTTGAAAGGCAATGTGCTCACAACACATAAGTAACAATGTGGAAAAACACCAAGTTCTCATCAATGAACTGGGAAAGATAATAACAGGACCAGTGTCTGGGAGCTGAAGCCAGGCATATACAGAGTGGGGAAAAAAAGTGCAGATCTTTACTGGAAAGGATGATGCTGGAACAAGCACCCACAGCACTAATGAACTCTTGGTCGCTTAGTTATTTCAAGATATCACTTTTGGAAACGATGTCTCCTTGGTCTGGTGTGGTTTCCTCCATCATGCTGCTCTCTGAAGTAGTCCTAGCTGCTGCCTGCAATGGCAACTGGTCCCACAGCACTGCCACAGCATCTTCAGTTCCCCCAAAGTCTTTGCAGATAAGGATGTTTGTGCAAACCTTCCGCCTGCTTCAATACTTCAGTCATGCATACACTCATTTTTCATAGAATCATAGAATCATAGAACAACCAGGTTGGAAGAGACCCATCAGATCATCGAGTCCAACCATTCCTATCAAACACTAAACCATGTCCCTCAGCACCTCATCCACCGATGCCTTAAACACCTCCAGGGAAGGGGAATCAACCACCTCCCTGGGTAGCCTATTCCAATGCCCAATGACCCTTTCCGTGAAAAACTTCCTCCTAATCTCAAGCCTAAATCTCCCCTGGTAGAGCTTGAGACCATTCCCTCTTGTCCAGTCCCCTGTCACCTGGGAGAAGAGCCCAGCTCCCTCCCCTCTACAACCTCCTGTCAGGTAGTTGTAGAGAGTAATGAGGTCTCCTCTCGGCCTCCTCTTCTCCAGGCTAAACACCCCCAGCTCTCTCAGCTGCTCCTCATAGGGCCTGTTCTCCAGCCCTTTCACCAGCTTCGTGGCTCTTCTCTGGACTCACTCCAGAGCCTCAACGTCCTCTCTTTCTGACCTCTCTTTCTGACCTCTCTTTCTTCTGACCTCTCTTTGCAAGGGGAGGTTAAAAGATGAGTTCATCTTCTATGGAATCTAAAGGAACTAATCAGAAGTTCGTACAGCAACGATCTAGGGAACAACCAAAATCCTCTCTAGAACTCTGCACATGGTCTTTAGCTGCTTTCTGGACACCACAACCCCTAGAGGTTCTCTTGGTGAACAGGACCTTCCTTTTGTATCTACCAGCCAACACACAACTTTCAGGTACAAATGGGTCTTTGAAAGATAACTTTGTGGACTGCCCTCTTATATACTGCTTGCTGATCCACCTCCCTGAAATCCATATTAGAATCATAGAACGACCAGGTTGGAAGGGACCCATCGGATCATCGAGTCCAACCATTCCTATCTAACACTAAACCAAGTCCCTCAAGACCTCATCCACCTGTGCCTTAAACACCTCCAGGGAAGGAGAATCAACCACCTCCCTGGGCAGCCTATTCCAATGCCCAATGACCCTCTGTGTGAAGAACTTCCTCCTAATCTCCAGCCTAAATCTCCCCTGGCAGAGCTTGAGGCCATTCCCTCTTGTCCTGTCCCCTGTCACTTGGGAGAAGAGCCCAGCTCCCTCCTCTCTACAACCTCCTTTCAGGTACTTGTAGAGAATAATGAGGTCTCCTCTCAGCCTCCTCTTCTCCAGGCTAAACAACCCCTGTTCTCTCAGCCGTTCCTCATAGGGTCTGTTCTCCAGCCCCTTCACCAGCTTCGTGGCTCTTCTCTGGACTTGCTCCAGAGCCTCAACGTCCTTCTTGTGGTGCATCTTGCGGTGCATTGTTCAGCATCAGGTTAAACCAATACTATAGCTTTGCAGGAAGGTGGAAATCATTTGTTTGCTGGTTTTTTTGAAGGTGGGTATGGGCAATGGGCTGCCTTAGTCTGTTCTCCTCAGTCTGTTCTTGTGATGGGATGGTTGCTTTCACAAGGCCATAACTCCCTGGAACAGCTCCCTGTCTAGCAACTTTGTGCCTCTCCACGAGTAACATCACGAAAACAAGGTGCCCTTGAAGCAAGGAACAGGCTGCATAACAAGAGATACCAACCCTGGGAAAGGCCCTGGGGGTTGTAAAAACTTTCCACAGCTATGTGAACAGCAACCTTTGAGCAAGTAACCAAATAGAAGTCTGATGGTGACTAAACACCTTTCCTTTGTTCTGAAAACTATATAATCTGACTGAACTTGCTAATAAATCGGATCTTGCTTATCAATCACATTGATTGTGCGTCTTGCTTCCCTCTCCGATTCCAACATGTTCTCATCTTGGTTTCCCAGTACAATTCTTTTAGCTGCCGTGATGTCTTAGAAATCATATATTATTAAAATAATTATAAATAATTTTGTATATACTATGTGTATACATATATATATATATATATAAAACTTGGAGAACAAGAAGGGTTTAACATAAATTTGAAATGGAGCCAGGATGTATGTCTGGAGGAACTCACTCTACTTGTCGTATTGTGATCAGCTGTCATCATAAGCCCTGGATCAAAGACTGAGTAGAAATGGGTGATGACATGATGGTCAGGGTAGGCAGGACTCTCTCTTGCCATGTCTTACTTGACAGCAGTCCTGGCCTATTCTTTAGATGTAGATTTAACCTTAAATCAGACAATCCACTGTGCGTGGAGTGTGGAGGGGAAGAGATGGCCCCTGACAAAGTACTTCTCCACTCTCTTCCCTTATCAATGTTAATAGAGCTTTTTATTGTTACAGTATCTGCATCAACTCATAGCAATTATTCTCTTTTTCTGCCTACTGGCATTGCTCCCAGATGCAGAGGTTATCTGAAGTCAAGTATACCCCAGTTGGCAATCAAATGGCTCATTAATTAGCAGAGATGCCTCTCATTCTTTTTCCAACACACCATCATCTGTGCAGTGAACCCGGTACTTTGCTCCAGAAGTTCTCAGTCATCTACTCCAGGTCCCTGTTATCCTGCCCCACCAGCCTGGGCTGGGTTGACACCAGTTGCTGTCATGGCCCCAGTCCAGATGTTCCTAAACCAAACAAGCTGAGGACAAATGACACCTAAGAGCCAATGGGTAAGGACACCAGCCTGGCTCGTACAGACAAGGCAGGATCAAAGATCTGTGGACAAGCAAAGCAAACCACTAGGCTTGCTGAACAGGAGGTGTTTGCTCTGAACACGGTGACCTCCGTTGTGAGCTGCTTCACCCCTTGGGCAAAAGCACAAAAGACAGAGGACTGGGTGAAGCGCACACTATCTAGACAAGGATGGTTTCATCTCTGGAAATAACCATGGAATGATTTGTATCCCAAGATGGGGAGCAGAAACAAAGACAATCACTCTGCTTTCCTTTGACCTACAGGGCAGTAGCGATCTTGGTTCTGCACCTGAGATTATGGTTGGGCTATTAACTTTGTGCTGTAAAGTCACCCTGGAAGCAAGGTTGAGCATTCAGATATCCCTAACAAAAAAAAATGAACTGTACCCAGGTAACTGCTGTGCTCTGGACATGTTTTTCACACTCTGCCAGGTAGATGTGTCACCAGCATGGGTCAGATCCCTTTCCACTGTGAGAGCACACCAGGACCATGATCTCTGATGGAGTCCTTCCTCCTAATATCTGTCAAATAGCCATCCCCACCCCCTCACTCTGCATTTCCTGAACTAAAATTTTATTAGCATATTATCCATTATTAAATTAAATGCCACCCATGGCCTAAGTCTATTATGTCTATGCAGTTGCCTTTGTCAGCCTAACCTATAATTGCATCATTTGTTTGTTTGACAAGAGCCATGCCCTATAAAGCCTCGAAGACTGGCAATAATTACGTTGCTGGCTAAGGAACTCATCTAACTTCATCATCCCAGGGGGCCTTTTCATGACGCTCACATATTTTGAGGCCTCTGGAAATTCCCTGGCTTTCAAGGGCAGTTCAAGTGGGTGAACAATGCTGGGTGAGCCGCATCCTCACTGGTGAGGCCGCTCCTTGAATCCTGTGTTCAGTTCTGGGCCTCTCAGCACAAGAAGGATGTTGAGGCTCTGGAGTGAGTCCAGAGAACAGCAACAAAGCTGGGGAAGTGGCTGGAGAACAGGTCTTATGAGGAGCAGCTGAGAGAGCTGGGGGTGTTTATCCTGGAGAAGAGGAGGCTGAGAGGAGACCTCATTACTCTCTACAACTACCTGAAAGGAGGTTGTAGAGAGGAGGGAGCTGGGCTCTTCTCCCAAGTGACAGGGGACAGGACAAGAGGGAATGGCCTCAAGCTCCACCAGGGGAGATTTAGGCTGGGGATTAGGAGGAAGTTTTTCACACAGAGGGTGTTTGGGCATTGGAATAGGCTGCCCAGGGAGGTGGTTGAGTCACCTTCCCTGGAGGTGTTTAAGGTAGGGGTAGATGAGGTCCTGAGGGACATGGTTTAGTGTTTGATAGGAATGGTTGGACTCGATGATCCGATGGGTCTCTTCCAACCTGGTTGTTCTATGATTCTATGATTCTATGATGCTGTCCTGGGGAAAGCCATGGACAAGTCAGCCCAGTGCATTGAGCCCTGTGGACATTAACTCTCTTGTCTAGCTACAGGTGGTGGGATTCACTCCCCAACTTTAGGAAACACAGGCAAATGTCTCCCAACACACAAAACCTGCATTGAAAACACAAGGCTCTAGTGCCAACCTGCCAAAGCAGGGACCTGACCAGAGTGCATCTTGGTTCTCTGGAATCATAGAATCATAGAACAACCAGGTTGGAAGAGACCCATTGGATCATCGAGTCCAACCATTCCTATCAAACACTAAACCATGTCCCTCAGCACCTCATCCACCTGTGCCTTAAACACCTCCAGGGAAGGTGAATCAACCAGCTCCCTGGAGCTCTGCTCCAAAGGAACTCACAGAGCAGGGAAAACAGAACAGGCTGAGGGAGATACTTGGTGACTGGCTTGACTATCCCTTGCCACAGACCCAGGAGGGACTTCTATGCCTGATCCTACAAACTGTACTGAGTGTCATGGTTTAGATAAAGTCTAGGGACAAATCCTAGAGATGTTTGTGTCTGCACAGTCCAGAAAACAAGCCCGCGTCACAAACTGTGAGTGGAAGCATGAAGCTGAAGAAGTCATGCTAATCACAGCAAGCTTTGTCTTACTAACATAGTTAGAATCATAGAATTGTTTGGTTGGAAAAGACCTTTGAGATCATTGAGTCCTACTGTACCTGTCCACCAATAAAACATGACTGACTGTAATTTTGTGGGCTATGGGGTTTTTTTTCTAAAATCTTTGGTGTTCCTGAATAGTTTCCCACGTCTTACTGTTCTTATTTGTGAAGGTTTCTTTTTTTTTCTCCCATTCAATTGTTCAGTATTCAGCATTATTTGCGGTTGCTAACAACACCCACCCTCCAGGCTTTTAGTTAGAACTGCCTCCCTGCTTGTGGCTTTTTGATTCCAAATACCTTTCTTTATAGAATTTTGAGGTTTTGTTCATTTTCTTTTTCCCCTCTACAATTTTCTATTCATGATTATTGTTAATTTGGAGAATGTCCTTTAGGAGAACAGATAATTTATTTCCAGGGCTGACATCTTTCTCACTGCGATCAGATCCACATCCGTATTCCTTTGTGCCTCATGCGGTGCCTTTTGTCCTGGAAAGTGAGGGCTGGATCTCAGGAGGCTTTCAGCTTTCTGCTCATGGCCTCTGGCACGTCTCCTGGGCAGCACGTGCTATGGCAGCACCTCTCCTCTCCTCACGCTTTATTCAATCAGCTCTGAAAAACGCTCCTTGGGTGGGAGGATCACGCTAGGCAGAGTGTGATTAGGGGCTTGAGTGGCAAGAGGGGAGGTGGAACCTGCCCCTTTCTGGATCAAATGGAAGAAATCTGTCAAATATAAGATCAATTTTTTGAGTTACAGACTGGGAGAAGTCTGGCTGGAAAACTGCCAGGAGGAGAGGGACCTGGGGGTGTTGGTCGACAACCGACTGAACATGAGCCAGCAGTGTGCTCAGGTGGTCAAGAAGGCCAATGGCATCCTGGCTTCTATCAGAAATGGTGTGACCAGCAGGTCCAGGGAGGTGATTCTCCCTCTGGACTCAGCACTGGTGAGGCCGCTCCACGAATCCTGTGTTCAGTTCTGGGCCCCTCAGCACAAGAAGGATGTTGAGGCTCTGGAGCGAGTCCAGAGAAGAGCCACAAAGCTGGTGAAGGGGCTGGAGAACAGGCCTTATGAGGAATGGCTGAGAGAGCTGGGGGTGTTTAGCCTAGAGAAGAGGAGGTTGAGAGGAAACCTCATTACTCTCTACAACTACCTGAAGGGAGGTTGTAGAGAGGAGGGAGCTGGGCTCTTCTCCCAAGTGCCAGGGGACAGGACAAGAGGGAATGGCCTCAAGATCCACCAGGGTAGATATTTAGGCTGGGGATTAGGAGGAAGTTTTTCACGGAAAGGGTCATTGGACATTGGAATAGGCTGCCCAGGGAGGTGGTTGATTCCCCTTCCCTGGAGGTGTTTAAGGCATCGGTGGATGAGGTGCTGAGGGACATGGTTTAGTGTTTGATAGGAATGGTTGGACTCGATGATCCGATGGGTCTCTTCCAACCTGGTTATTCTATGATCCCTGGGGCCACTGGAGACGTACAATGATATTTTGGCAGCTTGCACCCCTGCTGCCTTTGGGCTTCTCATCCGTGTTGCCAGTGAGGTGTTGCCAACTCTGCTGCTGTCCACGTCAACAGCCACACTTGCCTCCAACTGGCCTGACCCACACAAAATGTTCTGGCCTGCAAGAGGAGGAACAGCTCCTGCAAACACACTGCTTGCCACCCAACTTCCCAGGTAAATATTCCAATTAGGACACTAATTACCTCTCCTTGTACCAGCTTCCTTGGGTGGAGGCATCTCCATGGGTTTCCCACCAGTATCTTCTCCCAGCCCCAGCCTGAGCAGACCTTCCAGCACTCATTTGATAGGAATGGCTGGACTCCATGATCTGATGGGTCTCTTCCAACCTTGTTGTTCTATGATTCTATGACTCTGTGATTCATGGGCAGCCACCATCTCCATTTATTATTGAATGAACTTTCTGAAGAGAGGTAAACCACTCTATGTTCAGCAAGACACCTCAAATAGCAATTTATTTCTTATTATCAAATCGATTTACTCCTATCTGCTGCTTTTTCCCAATAATAACATTACAGTAATTAATTGAAACACTTGTTAAGTAGACAGTGTAGGAAAGCGTAGGAAATGTCATAACAATCTGGTTCCATAAAAAGCACAGAGCGATGGCAGATGGAAGCAGGGCAGCATTTCCAAAGATTGCTTTGTTCAGAGTTATCCTATCTCTGTTCTGACAAACAAAACGGACACATCTAGCCAACTAATCTGCCAGGCTGCAGCTAAGAGATTCTTATTTTACTTCAACAATTATGCATCCACCGTGCAATTTTTAAAGGCCCTTTTGAATGCTGGACGTCTCCTATAATCTCCTCTCTGTTTATGCAATCCCACATATCCCAGGTGTTTCGATGACTCCCAAGAACGATTCTGCAGTAAAATCTCTGCGGATGATGCATCACATGGCTCAGGTTTGTCTTTAGCAGAACCCCACAGTGGTCCATAACCTCAAGCTCTGCCAGGGGAGGTTCAGGCTGGACATTAGGAAAAATTTTTTCATAGAAAGGGTCACTGGGTACCGGCAGAGGCTGCCCAGGGAGGGGGTTGAGACCCTTTCCCTGGAGGGGTTTAAGGGATGGGTGGATGAGGTCTTGAGGGACTTGGTTTAGTGTTAGATAGGAATGGTTGGACTAGAAGATCCGATGGGTCCCTTCCAACCTGGTTGTTCCGTGATTCTGTGATTCTGTGATCTTCTCTGGAGGTGTTTAAGGGACAGGTAGATGAGGTGCTGAGGGACATGGCTTAGTGTTTGATAGAAACGGTTGGACTCGATGATCCGATGGGTGTCTTCCAGCCTGGTGATTCTATGATTCTATAACATCTCCCTGTTTGTCCAGCTCCCAGTGGTAAGACCAAGCACCCTGTCCAGCAGAGCATCACCCACTTCTTTCTGATCCAGCAAGGTGCAGTTCCACAGGCAGCTGGAGTCGGGTCTAAATATATAGAATCAAAGAATCATAGAACAACCAGGTTGGAAGAGACCCATCGGATTATCGAGTCCAACCATTCCTATCAAACACTAAACCATGTCCCTCAGGACTTCATCCACCCGCTCCATAAACACCTCCAGGGAAGGTGACTCAACCACCTCCCTGGGCAGCCTATTCCAATGCTCAATGACCCTCTGTGTGAAAAACCTCCTCCCAATCTCTAGCCTAAATCTCCCTTGGTGGAGCTTGAGGCCATTCCCTCTTGTCCTGTCCCCTGTCACTTGGGAGAAGAGCCCAGCTCCCTCCTCTCCACAACCTCCTTTCAGGTAGTTGGAGAGAGCAATGAGGTCTCCTCTCAGCCTCCTCTTCTCCAGGATAAACACCCCCAGCTCTCTCAGCCATTCCTCATAAGGCCTGTTCTCCAGACCCTTCACCAGCTTCGTGGCTCTTCTCTGGACTTGCTCCAGAGCCTCAACATCCTTCTTGTGCTGAGGGGCCCAGAACTGAACACAGGATTCAAGGAGCGGCCTCACCAGTGCTGAGTCCAGAGGGAGAATCACCTCCCTGGGCCTGCTGGTCACACCATTTCTGATACAAGCCAGGATGCCTTTGGCCTTCTTGGCCAATGTAAGAGTGTCCTACAGGGTGAACCTTAAAGTCTGCACGCAGGTAAGAGGCTTCAAAACATTGAGGCAATGTATTTATAGCCTCAAATAATCCTTCTGCACTAACAGGCACACCAGTACTCAAATTAGAAGGGCTGCTTATAACTCCATGAATGTCTTCCACTGTTAAAAGCTTTTTAAATGAGGTTCAAAACCATTAACAAGGTAAATATATTTGTAGATTTGTTTGAGCAATTAAAGTTGTTTAAAAAAACAATGCATAATAACGGACGTGGATTTAATAAGCCATTGCTAATTAAATGTATTAATGCCACTTTATAAGATGAATGCATCTAGCTGATACATTCCAGCTCGTTTGGTTCTGTAAATAATTGAGCTGCGACACATGAAGAATTCGCAGCACTGGGCAGTGCCGGCGCGATAATGGTTGCAATAAATTTGCCCCAGTGGAGCCAATCTACTGGTTGCCAACCAAGTTCTTCTTTTTATGGGTCTGGTCTGCATTTTCCTTTGCTCTGTGAGAAACAGTTGCAGCGGAATGGAGCTGGTTAACCCCCAAACACAGGACACAGGCACAAAGCGTTCATGAAGACTAAAGTCTTTGAAACCTGCTCTTCTGCCAATTATAATTTGCAGCAGGTGCCACACTCCCAGGCAATGGAAAAACCATTTCTCTCTCTCAGGAGACTTCATTCAATTTAGGCTGATATTAGGTGTTCAATAGCACAATTTTCCTTCTTTTGCTTTCATCCCTTTGGAAAATGTCACCAGTCTGGAGTTAACTAATTGACCACAGATCTTTTGAGGAGCCAGGTCCAAAGCAGCCCCACAAGGCACTCCAAAGCTGCACAGAAAGGATGAAAAATGGTCTGGATTCCCCTGGGCATCCAGTACCTGACCGTGCACGTGAAATCATCGGCTGCAGGAGCTGGCTGAACCCCTGGGACAGGGCAAAAGGGAAGGACACATAAGCCTGACCTTAAGTGTAAGAAAGCTTCCCATCTCAGTCTGACTTGGTGACTCCCACCTGCCGTGGGCCGTGGCAAAGAGAGACAGGACACTGGCAGATCCTGATCTAACCATGGGCCAAGTGAATCACTTCACTACTTGAGCCCATTGCTTTCTGCTGGGTATAAAATACACCCAAAGACTAGCTTCAATGACCACACTTACCTTTCCAGTGCCTAATGTCGGGGCACATGAAACTTGGGTCGAGATTCCAGCTGCAGAGCAAGCCCAGTATTCAAAGGGTGATAGTCTGCATCAACTTTGCATTAAAAGCTTCCTGTGGATGGAAAAGGGGCAAATCTGGGACAATGCAAATAAAAAGGACTAGAATCAGTAGAAAGGAACCTTAAAGATCATCCAGTTACACACACACACACACACACACACCCATGGGCAGGGACGCCTTCCACTTGCAGAGTTCAGAGATGAGTCACTCAGCAGACTCCTTTACAGGAAACCATCTTGCAGAACTCACATTCCATAATAAATAAAATGTGGAAACACAGAATGGTTTGGGTTGGAAAACCTTAAAGTGCATCCAGTTCCAGCCCCCGTGCCAGAGGCAGGGACACCTCTCATGGGACCAGGGGCTCCAAGCCCCATCCAACTTGGCCTTGAGCACCTCCAGGGATGGGGCAGCTACCACTCCTCTGGGTAATCTTTCCAGGGCCTCCCCACCCTTACAGCAAAACATTTCCTCTGAATATCTCAAGTCAATCTCCCCTCTTTCAGCTTAAACCCGTTCCCCATATCCTATGTCTCCTTGATCAAGAGCCACTCCCCACCTTTTCTTTAGACCCTTATTAAGTACTAGGGGGCTGCTCTAAGCTCTCCATGGAGTTTTGCCTTCTCTAGGCTAAAGAAGCCCAGGTTTTTTTCTCTAGACTAAATAAGTCTAGATTAGTTTTTCCTCGGCAAAAACTGAGATGGGATTTCCTCAAGTACATATAGTTTCTGTACTGGAAGTGTGGTGAAACATTGGAACAGGCTGCCTGGAGCAATAGTGGAATCATAGAACCATAGGACAACCAGGTTGGAAGAGACCCATCGGATCATCGAGTCCAACCATTCCTATCAAACACTAAACCATGTCCCTCAGCACCTTGTCCACCTGTCCCTTAAACCCCTCCAGGGAAGGTGAATCAACCACCCACCCTGGGCAGCCTCTGCCAGTGCCCAGTGACCCTTTCTATGAAAATTTTTTCCTAATGTCCAGCCTAAATCTCCCCTGGTAGAGTTTGAGGCCATTCCCCCTCGTCCTGTCCCCTGTCACTTGGGAGAAGAGCCCAATTCCCTCCTCTCTACAACCTCCTTTCAGGTAGTTGTAGAGAGTAATGAGGTCTTCCCTCAGCCTCCTCTTCTCCAGGCTAAACACCCCCAGCTCTCTCAGCCGTTCCTCATAAGGCTGAGTCTTCGTCCCCAGAGGTGTTCTAAAATCATGTAGACATGGCACTTCAGGACATGGTTTGGCAGGCACAGTGGTGTTCGCCTGACGCTTGGACCTTAATGATTCTGTGAATCTATGGAAAATGAACAACCACATGGGTCCCTGTTGCCAAACTGCCCTGGCGTGTCCTGCTGCCCCTTGTCCTGCTGCCCTGGCTGCACAGCACTCCTCGCTGACCTCAGCTGCCAGCCCTGCCTGCAGGTTCCACACCACCAGCAGGTCTGCGCTGGACTCCATCCAAAGTGCTGCAGCTCTGCCAGCCCTGGAGTCTCAGCACTGGGCTGGGGAGCTCTGGAGATGAGGTTCTTTGCTGCTCAGTTCCTTCCACTCAGACAAAGGCTGAGAGAGAGAAGAAAGTTGCATGGCGGAACTACCAAGTGGGCAGCTGTCTCCAAGAGCTTTCAAAGAGCAAACGTTCACCTTTCTCTAATGCATCACTCCTAATGAATAGCCAGGCCAGCTGTATTTAATTGCCTGGTTTAGGCAGATATGGCTGGAAAATCTCACGCCTGTCAGATTTTTTTCTCTCCCTAAAGCATCAAATTATTCACTCTCCTCTTGCAGCATTTTGCAGCCAACATTTTCCTGTGATGATTTTCAAAGGATGAAGAATGAGCACCCTGGTGACATTTCTAGTATCTATAAATATCTCCCTAATGCCCTGCCTGCCCAACTGGTGAATTATGCAGGAAGATATATATAATAAAACAATCGGATCCATTTTGTTGTCAACATCCCACTCTTCTTCAGCTGGCAAGAGAACAGCCCAGGCTGTTGCTCTGGAAAGAGCAAGCAGTGCCTGGGGAATTCATGAATTTATCCTCTCCTACAGGTATAGGGGCAAGTTGGACAGCAACACTGAGTAGAAAGAAGCCCTAGTGTGCTATTAAAAAAAAAAAAAGAAGTTGGGTTTTAAAAGATAAGAAGTATGAAATTTAGGACAGTAGCAGTCTCCAGAATGGCAAGAAATCCTCCATGCACTGAGAGGCTTTCAGGAGAAGAAGCACTGAAGAGGTAGTGAGCACAATGCACTCACTGTGCATTCTGGTCCTGCAGTTAGGTGCTTAATTCAGCAGTGCTCTATTTATGCAACTAAGCCTCCAGCACGGTGAAGAACATGGAGAATTTAACGCACCCAACTTTTCAAAGCTGTGGGAAGTGACCAGTTTCCATTACATATCTAATTGGCAGATTTTCCCTTAAATTGGCAGGGATTTAATTTAATAGCACAGCTTTCCCTAACTAATAGACTTCCTCTAGCCAGATCCTCATTATGTGGGATAGTCTAAAGGATCACTTACCTCATTTAAGGGTTAAGAGGTATTTTAAGAGAGGAAGCTTAAGACAGCTACCTCCCTTGCATTAGATATTTGCAGACGTCTTTTACTAAGCCATAACTTCACTTTTTCATCATTAATTTTTGGGAGCCGTGCCTTGGAGACACTGGCAATTAAACAATGTTCTTACCAGAAAGTTTTCCCACCTTACGTTGGTCCAGAAGGTCATCGGTCTCCAGGACTGCAAGGACAAGGACTTTGCATCTCCTCGTTCCTACAGGAGGACAGCAGCTCTGTTGCTCAGACTAAGAGAGTCACTGCGGATCTCAGGTGCAAACACATTGCTGGGTGACCCAGAGGGCATTGTGCATGGGATGCACTGCCTGCCCTCACCAATCCACTGCTCTTTCCTATCTACCGGTGTGCAAGGAACCCCATGATGCTGAGCTCCAAACTCATCTAGGAAGCATAGTTTCTAACCTGGAGGTAGGTACTTGTCCCATGGTTGCAGCAGCCACACCAGCAGCCCAGTTCACCTCATTTAAGAAGTCTAGAAGTCAATTATCTTGGTCTGAGACACGCACTCCATTTCTTCACCATGAACACAGAGAAATGAAAACCGGATCTGATTCCTCTTTGGTAACCAATGCAGGATGAGGGTGGAGGTCCCTCAAGGAGTATCAGGGCAGCTTGAGATCACAGAATCATAGAACAACCAGGTTGGAAGAGACCCATCAGATCATCGAGTCCAACCATGAGATGACTCACTCAGATCTGCAGGTCTCTCCAGACTGCAGACTCACACTCTGTGAACCCCACAACTGCCTTGAAACAGGATCCTGGAAGTTTCAGTGTCACCATGTAGGCAGTGGGAACGAAGCTGTCTGGTGATCCTCCTCTTCCCCCGGTTGGTACTAAATGCTAGAGCTCATTCAGTGCCAAGTGTGGTGCCTGGGGACCTCTCAAGATGAGGCAGTATTTATCGAGGGACTTGTTGATGTTGGGGATTAATTAGAGCAACTGAGTTTGTAGTGTTCCCCAAGGAGGGTCACAGTCCCTCTAGAGACCTGAGTCTGGTCATGAGATTCTAACCTGCTATTGGGGTAGGGTGGGAAAGTTTGGGGGTGCTGACTCCACTGAGATCAAATAATCTACACATTTGCCACCTTCCCCTTCCCTCTTGACACTCAGGCTGATACCTGCAGTCAGCTCCGAGATGGCAGTGAACCCCACAGATGAAAAACCCACGGCTGCTTGCAAGCTGAGGGGTGAGAGGAAACTGTGCAACATAGGAGGAAGAGAAACAGCAAACATTAAGAAGCATACAACCATAGAACAACTAGGTTGGAAGAGACCCATCGATCATCGAGTCCAACCATTCCTATCAAACACTAAACCATGTCCCTCAGGACCTCATCCACCTGTGCCTTAAACACCTTCAGGGAAGGGGAATCAACCACCTCCCTGGGCAGCCTATTCCAATGCCCAATGACCCTCTGTGTGAAAAACTTCCTCCTAATCTCTAGCCTAAATCTCCCCTGGTGGAGATTGAGGCCATTCCCTCATCCTGTCCCCTGTCACTTGGGAGAAGAGCCCAGCTCCCTCCTCTCCACAACCTCCCTTCAGGTAGTTGGAGAGAGTAATGAGGTCTCCTCTCAGCCTCCTCTTCTCCAGAATAAACAACCCCAGCTCTCTCAGCCGCTCCTCATAGGGCCTGTTCTCCAGCCCCTTCACCAGCTTCGTGGCTCTTCTCTGGACTTGCTCCAGAACCTCAACATCCTCCTTGTGGTGAGGGGCCCAGAACTGGACACAGTATTCAAGGAGCGGCCTCACCAGTGCTGAGTACAGAGGGAGAATAACCTCCCTGGACCTTAGACAGAGCCTAGGTCCTGTGCTGTACAAGAAAGCCCCGTAGATGGCACAGAGAAAGCAGCACAGCTCCATTGCCCCAGACAACCTTACTTCCCACATTTCCCAGCTCTCAAGTGCTCATCTTCTGCAGACCAGAGCTGTGTGGCCGGTTCATTAAGATAATGTACACCCCAGTCATCTTTCTCCGTGCTTTCTGCTCTAGAAACACATTAGTTCTCAAACGCTGCACTTGTAATTATAAATACAACTGTCCAAATGGCTCTGTTTGTCCCATTTGACCCTGTGTGCACTCTCCATCCAGCAAGCAAACAAATGATACAAGCCTCCAGGTAATTTTTAGAGACTAGTCCAGGAAGAGTGATTTTTATTAGTAAATCTCTATCACTATGAAATAGTCTTCTTAAATAACCCGTGCACTGTAATTTTAACTGTTGATTACATTAAGCACATTGGATACTAATACCACTTTAAATTTTTCTAAAATTTACAGAAAAATTAGCAAGGAATTGTTCATATTGACCCCACCGGCTGACACACCCCCCCCCCCACCCCAACTTTAAACACTACATATATGACAAAGGAACAGTTAAAGAAAAGAACCAGGTCTAGAGACTTTCCCAGGCTACTCAAATATCTAGGGATATCAGAGAAGGCCACTGACTTTAAAACTGCTTCGAATCACAAAAACAAGAGAAGTAAATGTTAAATTCAGATTTGAGCTTAGCACTCTCTGGGTTCTCAAGATCTGGCTGTGGGTTGGAATCTTCCAGTGCCCCAGTGCAGGAATTACAGGATATTGATTTACAGCAGCCAACAATCTGTTTCCCGTGCCCCTCCGGACCTCGTACCCGCCTTTGCAGGATCTATTCAAGCCCCGTACTAAGAGAGATAGAGCTCAGAGAGATGGAGCTCGGCTTCAATCTCAGGAAATTCTTTATTTTCTAATTGTCTGAGGAAAATGATAGCATTAGGGATTTGCAAATGAGGTGCTCTGCTGGTGAGTCTAGATCTGCAGCAGCAATGCCACACCAGCAAGCACCCACTTGGAAGGTTTTTCTTTAGTTTTAAGGTTAAAAGTCCACACATAGGTTGGCCCTCTTTGGCGTGTTTTGTATATAGGACACGGGTACATACTACGGCAATCTTGTTTGTCAGCAGGAATGGCCTTGATGAAAATGACAGGCATGGCTGGCGTTAGTTCCTTGAGCCTGGCATCTGTGATCATCCCGGCCTACAAAGGAAAGAAGACAAAGTCTTAGATTTCCAAGATGTGCATCAGCTGTACCCCAACACACACAATCCTCTGCAATGTTGGTACAAGGTGGACTTACTGGGTAAGTGTAAGCATCTTTCCTGAGATCAAGCGGGCAGAGGATTCTATTTGAGAGCCAACCTTCAACAGAAACCTCCTTCAGGCACAGCTTACTCCAAGGAACCACAGAATCATAGAATCATAGAAAAAAACAGGTTGGAAGAGACCCATCGGATCAATAAGTCCAACCATTCCTATCAAACACTAAACCATGTCCCTCAGCACCTCAGCTACCTGTGCCTTAAACACCTCCAGGGAAGGTGAATCAACCACCTCCCTGGGCAGCCTATTCCAATGCCCAATGACCCTCTGCGTGAAAAACTTCCTCCTAATGTCTAGCCTAAATCTCCCCTGGCAGAGCTTGAGGCCATTCCCTCTTGTCCTGTCCCCTGTCACTTGGGAGAAGAGCCCAGCTCCCTCCTCTCCACAACCTCCTTTCAGGGAGTTGGAGAGAGTAGTGAGGTCTCCCCTCAGCCTCCTCTTCTCCAGGCTAAACAGCCCCAACTCTCCCAGCCGCTCCTCATAGGGCCTGTTCTCCAGACCCTTCACCAGCTTTGTGGCTCTTCTCTGGACTCACTCCAGAGCCTCAGCATCCTTCTTGTGGTGAGGGGCCCAGAACTGAACACAGGATTCAAGGAGCGGCCTCACCAGTGCTGAGTACAGAGGGAGAATCACCTCCCTGGACCTGCTGGTCACACCATTTCTGATCCAAGCCAGGATGCCATTGGCCTTCTTGGCCACCTGGGCACACTGCTGGCTCATGGTCAGTCGCTGTCAACCAACACCCCCAGGTCCCTCTCCTCCTGGCAGCTTTCTAGACAGACTTCTCCCAATCTGTAGCTCTGCATAGGGTTGTTGTGCCCCAAGTGCAGGACCTGGCATTTGGCCGTGTTAAACCTCATCCCATTGGACTCTGCCCAAGGAGCACATACAGATGCCTGCTCTCACCAGATGCTCAAACTTCCACAAACACCTGAGTTGGATTTTGCAGGGTAACAATGTTCCTGGCTACATCCAGGCAACTATCCTCATGCTGCTCTTAGTTAAGGTTTTGCCAGACCAGAACCACCTTGTGGGAAGTGTTGCTTGCACTAGGACCTGCTGTGGACACCCGAACAGGGCTCAGGACAGAGAATGATGCTCACTCCAGCAGCGTCTAAAAGGCACCCAGTCAGTCTCCCCCCTTTACCACTAAAATCTGGGCATGACCTTGGATACACTTGTCTATGCAAAGAATGCACTCAGTGCTTTTTGTGGCCCCCAAAGGCACCACAGACTTTTCCCCACTCTCATGGGTGCTCACACCAACAAAGAGGATTCAGATAGACTATTCCTGAGGGAAGATCATCATTAAATAACAAGTCCACATCATCCTCTTCAAAGCACTGCTCTCTCTCAGCAGGCTGACCACCCCAGAAGGATGGTGCTGTCAGGCCATGAAATCAATGGCTCGTTTCTCTAACTTGGGTCTCTCTGACAACTTCTGTTTCTCTTCCTGACAATAAAACACACCACACATCAATCAGTTGCCAGGAGAGTCTGCAAAATTGCTTAATGGAAGCTAGAGAGACGGAATGAAAACAAATACAGACACAGAAATAAAACTTATCACCGTGAAAGAAACTGCCTCTCGCTGCAGCTCAGCTTCACATATCATTATTATTGCAAATGCTCTCAGATCAGACTTGTGGGATGAGATTCAACCTCTCTGGTAGTTTATTTAGTTCTGCAAATGAGCGAAGAAAAATAATCCCTCTTGCGACACACCTCGGTTTAATTGTACTAATGCCATCTGTTACACTAAGCTGTGATAAATCCAGCCCTGATTTGGGATTTCATATTTCCAATGCGCTTATTTCCATTAAATAATTCTTACAATACTTTGCAAAGAAGCTATTTATCAAACGTTACTATGTGTTCTTTTTAAATCCACAGCTTTCATTTCAGAGGCTGGATTTTGATCAGATCTCTGGTTTTACTGCTGACAATTCTTCAAATCAAATTTCCAGGATATATTCTACCTCATCCTGGGTTAACCAGAGTTGAAATCTTCCTGAGGTATCTCTGCGGAATGTATCATTGTGTTACGTCTGGGCTGATTTGCATTTGCATTTTTTATCGCTCTCATCATCAGAAATTAATTCTACTCTGAAAGCAATTTTCCCTACCTCCTGGCACAGCACACCTGGTAAAAAGCCACTGTTCTGCCCTCAGAGAGCTCAGAACCTAAAGAATTCCTCACTTCTGCCTGTGCTGGCTTCTCCACAGGCAGTTGGAAGAGCGGACACATTATCCTGCCGCACACATCAATAGGTCCAAAGACAGAAAACAGCAGTCACAAGCCAGGGATAGAATCATAGAATCACCAGGTTGGAAGAGACCCATCGGATCATCGAATTCAACCATTCCTATCAAACACTAAACCATGTCCCTCAGCACCTCATCCACCTGTCCCTTAAACACCTCCAGGGAAGGTGAATCAACCACCTCCCTGGGCAGCCTATTCCAATGCCCAATGACCCTCTGTGTGAAAAACTTCCTCCTAATCTCTAGCCTAAATCTCCCCTGGAGGAGCTTGAGGCCATTCCCTCTTGCCCTGTCCCCTGTCACTTGGGAGAAGAGCCCAGCTCCCTCCTCTCCACAATCTCCTTTCAGGTAGCTGTAGAGAGCAATGAGGTCTCCTGTCAGCCTCCTCTTCTCCAGGCTAAACACCCCCAGCTCTCTCAGCTGCTCCTCTTAGGGCCTGTTCTCCAGCCCCTTCACCAGCTTCGTTGCTCTTCTCTGGACTCACTCCAGAGCCTCAACATCCTTGTGGTGAGGGGCCCACAACTGAACACAGTATTCAAGGAGCGGCCTCACCAGTGTGGAGTACAGAGGGAGAAGAACCTCTTCCAAGGACAAGGTCTTGTGCTGTCTACACCAGGTAAAGTTTCGTGTGGCATATGTGGTGCAAACCCCACCTCTCTCCATGTCCTGTCATGCACCAGTATCCTTGGTGAGTATCAGGGCACATACTTGGCATCCAGTTTTCCATTGCTGGGAGCAAGAAAGCCTGGGATGAAGCAACAACCCCTCATGTGTCGTCGTGTCACCAGTCAAACTCTCTCTCGCAGAGTCCCTCTGACTGTAACAGTGCTACAGCAACGGATCAGCTGGACCCAAAATAACCTGCTCGGTTTCATTTCAGCTAATAGCTGCCTGCTGGTTTGTAATGAATATTTTATAAATTTAAGACACCCAAGGGCAAACATAAATGTTTAAATAAATAGAAAAATGTGAGCAGCAGAACACAGAGGGGCTTTTTCCTTCTGTGGGAGCACAACCCAAATGTGAAATATTCTTTTAAAAGTGGAGGTGCTCCCCAGAGAAGGAGGCCTGAACATGAGCTGCCATTCTTATCAGAGGATTAATTTGGGAGGAGTGTATAACCTGCGCACCTGTTTGAAAAAATGTTGCATCCATTAATACATACTGGTGCTCACTGGATTACAGGCAAAAACGAATAGTTCCACTAGGTGGAAATAATATTTCAGCGTGAGCAGCAACATATAAAAATATTCTTTTCCTTTCTGAAATAAATTGACGCATGATACCCAGAGAATATGAATGGTTCTATAAACGTAATTGCTCAATATCTTTCAATCACAAAGAAAATGTAACCTGAAAAAACCATGTTTACTAAAGTCTGGATGATCTCTGAAGACAAATGTCATTGCTGAGTGCAATTGCCCATACCAGTTATTGGAAAGAGGCAGAGGATGCCATGCGCTTCCCCAAAGATTTATAGCTCTGCGTCACCAAAACTTCTCACTCTTCACTTCAACTATCATGCAGGGATCATAGAACAATTTGGGTTGGAAGGGACCTTAAAGATAATCTAGTTCCAACACCCCTGCCATGGTAAAGGAGAACACAGCAGCCATCTCAAGAATTTGGTTTTAATGGAGCATTCAGTATGTAAGACCGGGAACATTTTAAAACTTTCTCCGTTCTGTTATGTCCAGCTGATTTGTATCAGCCTAAAATATCACATTCTGAGGGTAATTGAAGTCCATGGTTCCCTGTTGTAAGAGATTGTGATGTCCAAGAGCTGCAAGGGATTTTGAATGACAGCCATGCCAAAGAAAAGGGAACAAGCAGGGAACTCTAGGATAAGGACTTGGGAAACGGACTGGGCTGGTCTCTGTTCTGCTACTGTGACTTCTGCTATCAGCAAAGCCAAAACCACAGAGGCAGATGGAACCTTATACCCACGTGAGTTCTTTACTGCATTGGAATAGGCTGCCCAGGGAGGTGGTTGATTCCCCTTCCCTGGAGGTGTTTAAGACATGGGTGGATGAGGTCTTGAGGGACTTGGTCTAGCGTTTGATAGGAATGGTTGGACTAGAAGATCAGATGGGTCCCTTCCAACCTGGTTGTTCTATGATTCTATAATTCTATGATTCAGTCTTCTGACAGAGCCTTTGTCAATGCTCCTGACTGTTCCTTTTCAGACCCAACGTGCTCATCGACCCATTTCCAGAAAGGAAATGACTTGGAGCTTTGACCTTCCCGAGGATTTGTGATAAAATGCACTGGACAGCCAGCAAGTACAAATTTTTGCCTGATTTCCCATCCTGCATCACAGAGAGAGAGCTGAAAAATAAGTAGTGAGCGTTAGATCTGGACTGCAAGATCAGGCCAGGGTAGGGTACAGAATAGGCACAGCCTCTCTCCTCTACATCCTACCACAAAGTCCCACAACAGATAAAGAAGGATCTTCAAGGTTAAGACTCTAAAGAGCTACCAGTGAAATGAAAGCTTCTTTTTGTGAGAGGGTAAACTTGACAGAGACAAGTAAATTCTGGGTGACCCACTTTGATCAACATTCACTCTCTCCCAGACCACTGGCAGCAGGAGCAGCACGCTGGCTACCCAGAGTGAGAGCTGCATGAATCACTGTCATTTAATCCTCACACACAGCACAAACTGGAAGCCGTGGTACCAGGGACCAGGCAACTCAGAGGACCGAGCCCAGTGGGGATTTGTCAGTCTAATGGTTCTTGCTCTGCTAACTGCACTCCTAGCAGCTGACAACTGTCAGAAGGAATGACAGGGACAATTGTGCTCCTCTGGGATGCTGCTCCAGGAGATACACTCCAAGAGGAGTGCTGACAGCTATACAGGCTGGAATTAGCAAGTGTACAACTTCCCTTCAGCTGCTGGGTTGGTGAGTGTGTTTCCCACTTTGGCTGCCCTCAAGCTGGTTGTGCTGCAGCTGAAATGTATTGGGTCACATCCAGAAAGGGAAAGAACAAGGACCACCCCCACCGTCCATTTGGATCAACGTGGTCCTGACTCCCTCTATGCTGAGCCATGACCGTGAGGTGTTTAAGGGACGGGTGGACAAGGTCCTGAGGAACATGGTTTAGTGTTTGATAGGAATGGTTGGACTCGATGATCCGATGGGTCCCTTCCAACCTGGTTGTTCTATGATTCTATGATTCTATACAGAGTAGACCTTCATGCAAGCTTTATTTGGCACCCTAAGGAGATGGCTAAAGTTTGTGAAGTTTTTGTTTAGTCTTTGGCCACGAGCTCTATCTCCTCAGATGACATCCTGCAACACTCAGCGCTGGAAGGACACTGGTCTGGATTTGGCACATCCCACCCACCTAGCTCTGGGGACACATGGGGGTGACAGAATACTGGTAGTGCATAAGTCAGCCATCTCACTTTGGAAGGTGCAGGGACAAATATAGCCCTGAGGGGCTCCATCTTCTCTGTAGTAACACCATGAGTACTGACCACAGTTCATAGAATCATAGAATTATAGAATCATAGAACGACCAGGTTGGAAGAGACCCATCGGATCATCGAGTCCAACCATTCCTATCAAACACTAAACCATGTCCCTCAGGACCATATCTACCTGTGCCTTAAACACCTCCAGGGAAGGTGAATCAACCACCTCCCTGGGCAGCCTATTCCAATGCCCAATGACCCTCTGTGTGAAAAACTTCCTCCTAATCTCTAGCCTAAATCAGTCAATGTGCACTTGGGCTGAGGCTCACTTTGTGAAAACAAGATACATCAGTACAAGCTAGTCATGCTGAAAATCCTTCGCAGCCACGAAGCAGACAATTTCAAGGGGAAATTCATCTGACTACCTTGGATAGCCACTCTGCTACAGAGGAGAGGCTCATCCTTCACATCCTTTCCATTCCTGAAAAGGGAGCTCAAATGTCTGTTTTCAATGGGCACTTGCCTGAGCTGAGAAGTTCCCCAGAGTACAGTACCAAGCCATGAGGGCATAACATCCATGGCTTCCCTCTTACCACAAAAGCCTTGGTGAACTCACCTGTGCATCCCAACGTGCACCTTCCATGAACAAACCATGGACGTACGCCCCTTCCCGAGGAGGACTGGCAAAATCTTCTCTGTTCTTTTTTGTCACATCACACTGCAATGTCATCTTGTCCAAAGGCCACTTGTTCTTCCGGGCTGTAGACTGCATGATGGCTGTCAGGAAAGACTGAGGATTGAAGAGCCCACCAAGCCACACTGTAGAGGGTAAGGAAAAGTCTCCCGTCCAGGTCTCCAGCTCCTTGATGCGGTTGAGAAGGTCAGCAAACCATGTGCCCAGGCTGGCTGTGGAAGGGTAAGCCTTCTTTATCCAGGACTCGGGCACCATGTCCAGGAAGAGGGCATTCTGCAAATTCTCCATGTCACTCGTCATGGTCAGTTCTCCCTGAATGAGAAAGGGCATAATTAACACTGACAATTGCTTAACCCGAACAAAGCCTGCTTGAAAGCAGAGGTTGAGCTAGAAAACTCAGAAATGTGTGACATCCAGAAATGTGTGACAACTCTTGTGACAGGCACAAGAGTTCACATACTGTGAATTTCTTCATCAGTTTGGGGGTTTCATGAGCACCTTCTATTGCATAAAGGCAGATTGGCAGAGATACAAGGTCGTCCTTGCTCATCCTGTTAGGGCAGGATACTGGACTCTCTAACTGATCTGCTCCAAACCTGTGAAAATGTTTTTTTCACCAAGTCCTGTCCCCCTGTTCTCCATTTCTCGTCACTCCACTCCTTTATTATTTTGCAGTGCAAATCTTCCTTCTTGACTTCACATGTTGTCTGCCAATGTAATCACAGTTTCTTTCACAGCAAGGAAACCCACAACAAATTAAGATATGATTCATCCAAGGGAGATACAGAGAAAGGTTTGGCTTTTCCTTTATCCAGCAATTAATTCTTTTTAAAGCTTTTAGAAACCTGTACCACTTTTGCCCAGGCAGAAGAGCTAGAACATCACTGCAAGGCAGTGATGGGATAAGGGGCTCTGCACATCAATAACAGCATCTCATAACAGTGCCTGCTAGTCTAAAATTAAAACCCCTGCTGTATCCAGTTGAAATTACATTAAATCTAAGTAAGAGATGCATGGATGGCACCGACGCTGAAAGGACAGCTAAGAGAGACCCCTAGATATGCAGCTATTCGTGCAGCAGATTGCACAGAGGGACCCACAGACAGACCTCTCAAACTCTGCCAAGGGCAGCGTATGCTTCCTCAGCAATGATGGTGACATGTCACGGGACATGGTCCCCAGCACCATCTAGAGCAACTGCCCCTGGCAAAAGCAGAGGACTCAGCTTGGACCAGATTTCTGATGGAGGCTGTAGCTCACCATGCCTAGGACTGCAGGCAGTGCCTGGAGCCTCGCACTGAGCCTGGGGCTGGGAGACTGACTCCTTGCATGCAGACAGTTGGAGGATCTGTGCCAGTAAGTAAAGGGTCTGCAGGAGGAGACCAGTAAACTGCTTAGCATCAGAGCAACCAGATCTTCTCTGAATGAATCCGCAGATGCAATGAGGGCCTCAGCTCCCAACAGTGTTGGAGGAAGGGAGGCACAGTTTGTGCTTCTGTTCCCCCTGCAGATCTGCAGCTATAGAACAGGTTCAGTGTCCAGGTAGATGAGGGGTTGGAAGCTCTGTCAATCAAAGCATCCATGCTGACAGAGCCTGAGCCGTACAGCAGCACAGGAGAGATCAGTGAGTGACAGTAGTAGGTGACTCCCTGCTGCAGAGGATAGAGGCCTCCATCTGCCAACCTCTCTTGCTGCCTGGGGATTTTACTGCATGCTGGGAGCTTGGATCCAGGATGCCGTGGAAAGACTGCAGAGGTTTGTCCAGCACTCAGACTATCACCCCCTTACAGCCTTCACAGAATCACAGAATCACAGAACAACCAGGTTGGAAGGGACCCATTGGATCTTCTAGTCCAACCATTCCTATCAAACGCCAAACCAAGTCCCTCAAGACCTCATCCACCCGTGCCTTAAACACCGATGATACCCAAGGGTGGGTGTGCTGCCATTCAGAGGAACCTGGACAGGCTGGAAATCTGAAAGGAACATCATGAAATTCAATAGAGGAAAATGGCAAGACTTGCACATAAGGAGGTAAAATCCCACTCATCAACACGTGCTAGAGATGAAGTGCCTGGAAAGTAGTTGCAGGAAAGGACCTGGAAGTCCTGATGGACGTCAAGCTGACAATGAGTCAGCAAGGCACCCCTGCACCAAAGACCAACAGTGTCCTTTGCTGCCTTAGAAGAAGTGCCAGCAGGTCACGTCTGGCATGCTGGGTCCAGTGCTGGGATTGATCAACCTGAAGAGAAAATGCCTCAAAGAGGATCTTTTCAATATCTATGGTATTGAAGTATCTATCTGATGGCACAAAGTAAAGAAGTTGCAGCTAGACTCTCCTCAGTGGTGTCCAGTGACAGGACAAGAGGCAATGTAAACAATCTGAAATACAAGATATTCCACTGGCACTCACGTACAAACACATTCTACTGTGGGCCTGGTTGAAGAGTGGAACAGTTTACCCAGAGAGGCTCTGGAGTCTCCATCCTTGGAAAACCAGCAGGGCATGGTCCTGGGCAACCTGCCATACCTGACCCTTCTTTGAGCAGTGGGTTGGACTAGATGATCTCTAAAGCAACGAGTTCTTTCCACTGAAAGTGTTCTCAAGCACTGGAACGGCTGCCCAAAGAAGTGGTTGAGTCACCATCCCTGGAAGGGTTTAAAAGATGGGCAGATGAGGTGCGCAGGGTTGTGGTTTAGTAGTGAACAGGTATGGTTTGACTCGATCTCAAAGGTCTTTTCCAAACAAATGATTCTATGTTTCTATAACTAATCTATGACTGTGACAATCTGCAAGGACTAAAATTTGCAAACAGAGGCTCAGCTTCCACCGGTAGGTACTGCCCTTCACAGCTTATATCTTTGCATGCCCCACGCTGTGCTAGAGGGGTACAACGCACCACAGTGCTTTGGAGACTTCAAGTTAACGTTGATCACTGGTTTCCATCATAAATACTTACTTTTGTCCCCTTATCATTTTGCCAAAATTTATCTGACTTACAGCTTTTCTTTGCCTCAGGCTAAGTGTTTTTGGAAAGATTAACTGAAATCACTTGAGAACGAGGGCAAGGGAATTTGGGTCACTACATTCACATCAAAAAATTCCAACTGTTCTTTCACAGGATGTCAGCGCCTCCAGCCATGAGGTCAGCAGAGGTGCCCTTTATTGGGGCCACAGAAATCTGCGAAGCTTTAGCAAAACTTGCAATCTGCTTAAAGCAACCCCAACGCACGTCTAGGAATGCTTGTCAGAGGGCAGCAGTTACAAACCTTTGCACTTTATTCCTATGCTGACCATACCCCGCAGAGCTCTGATCTGCAGGTGACGCTGCAGTAGAACAAGATCACAGCTCAACATCCAGCTGGATGAAGGGAGAACAGTGTGATCTTTACAGGCTGAGAGAGTTGCCTGGAAAAGAGAAGGTTCAGGAGAAGAAAAGCTTCCAGTACTGAGAGGGACTACAAGAAAGCTGGGGAGGGACTTCCTACAAGGGCATGGAGTGATAGGACAAGGTGGGATGACCTTAAATTGGAAAGGGGAAGTTTTAGGTTAGACATTAGGAAGACATTCTTCATGATGAGGGTGGGGAGGCCCTGGCCCGGGTTGTCGGAGAAGCGGTGGCTACCCCATCCCTGGAGGTGTTCAAGGCCAGGTTGGATGGGGTTTGGAGCAACGTGATCCAGTGGGTTATGTCCCTGCCCATGGCCTGGGGGTAGAACTGGATAATTTTAAAGGTCCCCTCCAACCCAAACAATTCTATGATCCTTGTTGATGGTCCATGCTGCATCTCACACCGACAAGTGGAAGGGTGCTCACTGCTGAGGGATGAAGACTTAGGGCAAACAATCATGCCAGCTTAGAAAGACTCCTGCACTAGGAAGACAACTTTTCACCACAACAGGCGTCCTCTGTGTTACCCATGTTGTTGCAAATGTAACACTGAGAGTTGCAAGATGACAGCTTGAACAAAGGGCTTGAATGCAAATCCACCCCCAAACTGTGTCTCAGCAAAGGGAGGGAGGATTCAGGCACTGGAAACATCAACCCTTTTACTTCTTTCTTTCACAGCAGTAGCTTTACACAGCTAAAGCCATGTTAGACCCCAAGAAGACCTACTCAGTTGTCTGGTCACTATTCCTTTCTCTAGGCAGAAAGAAGTCTGAGGGGCAAACTACTGCACTGGTGACAGCAGGACACTGAGAACCATGGGACCTTCCAATAGACACAGTCAGAACTATTCTGTGGTCCTGAAAAGGTTTTAAAGCAGGTAAAAATATTGCAAAATGTATGCAAGCAATCAAATTGAGTTAAAGCATTGGAATAGGCTGCCCAGGGAGCATTTGGAATAGGCTGCCCAGGGAGGTGGTTGATTCACCTTCCCTGGAGGTGTTTAAGGGACAGGTGGATTAGGTCTTGAGGGACTTGGTTTAGTGTTTGATAGGAATGGTTGGACTAGAAGATCCGATAGGTCCCTTCCAATCTGGTTGTTCTATGTTTCTATGATTCTAAAGACATAACCTTCATGATCATATATCCCGTCCAGTTTTACTTTCAGGAAACAAATGAATTAGCAAACGTAATTCTCAGAAAGGATTAAGAAAAGCAATTTTTAAAGCAAATGCACTCAAGCATACTTGTTGGAGTCTCCTGTGAGGGTTCAAAGCATCTATAGCAGCTACCTCACATAGTTATCCAAACACAATTATACATAAATTTGCATGTCAGATGTTGAATACTAAAATGCATCTGGAATGACTCAAGTTACTGGGTTTTTTTTCTCTCGAAATGCTGGGAGTAACTTTCATTAAACACACCCCTGAAGGAAATCCTAATCAGTTGGCAGGCATTCCCTCAAGGTGAGCAGTCTATTGTCACCAATTGTTTTCTCAGTTAAGGTTATTTTCACTTGATACAGCAAAATATCCAGCTAGCCTTAGAAAATTCGCTCTTACTTTATCTAGTTATAATACTTATTATCCTCATTTTGCAGGCTCATCCTTCACTGAAGCTGCGATACAATAAAATCTGCTTGCAGGAGTGATGCTGGGTACAACATTAACATGCAAGCGCTTCAGCCCAGCCTCTGGTCTCACCAAAGTCATCCAGAACAAAGGGCTTTGAAACACAACATGCCAGTTATTTTTGACGGCTACCAGTCTATTGCAATTTCTCTTCCTCTTAATGGGATGTCTCCTATTTTTGGACCAAACAATCACTTTCCGCTACGCAGACACAATGAATTATTCAAAAATTCAAATTAGCCATGACATTTCCAAATCGCCTTCTTTTAGCAGATAGTCAGTTAAAAACAATAAGACTTGCTTCCTCTGTGTTTTATTTATTCTCTTCTGAGATCCGTGGTTCCTGTTATGTAAAATCTCCTCCTCTGAGTGCTGTCAGTAAAGATGGCCAATCCCAGAGATTAACGTGCATTAACGGCTCTCACAGGAGCTGCTCTCAGAAGGAACAATTAAAGAACGACTTCTCCTCCAAACTGAGTATGAGAACTAGCTGTCAAGTCAAGACAGCAGCATGGGAAGGGCCTGTTGGGGGATGCTGGGCAGCAGTGAGGGTCATGAACGATGTCTGACTCAGCTATGTGGGAATCACACACAACCTTTGCTTGCAGGCTCTGGAGCGAGTCCAGAGAAGAGCCACGAAGCTGGTGAAGGGGCTGGAGAACAGGTCCTATGAGGAGCGGCTGAGAGAGCTGGGGGTATTTATCCTGGAGAAGAGGAGGCTGAGGGGGGACCTCATTGCTCTCTACAACTACCTGAAAGGAGGTTGTGGAGAGGAGGGAGCTGGGCTCTTCTCCCAAGTGACAGGGGACAGGACGAGAGGGAACGGCCTCAAACTCTGCCAGGGGAGGTTCAGGCTTGAAATCAGGAAAAAATATTTCCCAGAAAGTGTCATTGGGCACTGTCAGAGGCTGCCCAGGGAGGTGGTTGATTCACCTTCCCTGGAGGTGTTAAGGGGCGGGTGGATGAGGTCCTGAGGGACATGGTTTAGTGTTTGATAGGAATGGTTGGATTAGGTCCGGTGGGTCTCTTCCAACCTTGTTATTCTATCATTCTATGAATTAACCGCTGGTGGTATCTCAGACCCTTCAAAAATGTCTTTTCAGCATACACAAGATGAAGAAATGCTAACATGAGCAGACACTGCTACTCATCAGCTCTTCCTTAAGTCCTAGCCCTGTGGTGCCTCTGAACCACAGCACAGGTACTGAGGCTCTCAGGACCAAGCTATGCAGTCAGTGGAGGTGCCATTTCTGCAGCTCCCTTCTCACTTCCCTGCCGTGATTTGTGGCAGGGTTTGGGGAGAAATGTGCACCCTCTATTACTGCCTGTTTTCTGAAGCTTATTTTGTGTATGCATCCCCCCACCAATATTAAATAGCTTATTCTTCTCATTATATCTAATTGCTACGCATCGTTCCAGTTACAATTATTTCCTGTTTGGTGCTCCACGATCGAAGCATTAAACCACTTCTGTTCACCTGTCTCAGGAAACAGAATTTTTATGCTAGAAAATAAAGGAAATCTGTTCATAATAATCGACTACATAAATATCAGCCTATTTTACAATGTATTGTATCTACTGGGCCACAACAAAGTGTACATGATACGTCTCTCTATTTAATCGAGACAACGAGAAGGGAACAAAATGCAGAAGTGTCTGAGCTACTGTGGACCCGAGGTGCTGGGTTCACAGCATACAGGAAAATTATATTTTGGGATATCCAAACAGTTGAGTCCTGTCCCTGCAGGTATCTAAAATCCTAGAGCCATCCCTAGCACCTTTGTCTGTGGGCATAGATCTGTCCTTTGAAGATCTCTCTTCCAAACTGCCCTCAGGAAAGGGTTGGGATTGCCTTCTAGTCTCTAACAGATCCTCTTTGCTCGCCTCTCAGCCCTCTCTACTAATGGACCCCAAAAAAGTCATTGCAGTTCCTTCAAGTGCGATGGTTCCTGTGCTGTGAAAAGTATTTTTATGAGTTAAGCGCTTTAGTGAAATGGGATGACAATCTGTCCTTTGGGAAACGATGGAACAGGCGATGTCCAGGGACTGATGTCCTCAATTGCTGCCTCACACCATTAAATCACGCAGGGAGGAACCTTGGATGCAGGGAAGGGCAGTGTTGGAGCCACTGGCTTTGTGCTGCTAGTGCCAGGCAGAATTTCTCTGCTACGCTTTGGCCTTTCCAAAGGACGTACAGCACGTGGCTATGGTGGAGAGTCTTTTCGGATGACAAAGTGAAAGGGAAATGTTGCTACAGGGCATCAGAGGTGCCTGGGCAGGTCCTCACTCACAATGCAGTCTGATCTATGCTGCTTTATCCCCTAATGAGCAGTCAGTAGCCTTTTTTATCCTGTCCCACCAACTGCCTGGGAGAGAATTCAGCAGTTGACTGCCAGTGCCTGAAAGCACGGCCTTCTTGCACATCCTGCTGAACCCCAAAAAGTTGCATCCTGCGAGCCCCAGAGCTTCTCACACTAGCCAGAGTCACCACCCAGAGGGACACACACATCACTTGACCAGAGTGGAGAAATGACTGTGGGTGGGCCGGTCATGGACATACAAATGGAAGGTCTGCTCTGACCCTCATCCATTGGCAAATGACTCCTATCCAGCAATGGGAACTTTATCGCTTCCAAAACTCTTGAGTTTTTTGACTTTTTCTCTTAAAGCTCTGGACATTTTATGTCCTCACACATAACCAACTTTTCCTTTGATTTCAGCTCAGCTTGTGCCTTTAATGACACTTCGTCACAAGCTCCCCGCAGTAACTGGGCATTTTGTGAAAAGCTGTGATTTTTTGGCTTACCTTTAAATAGGCCACATCTCAATTTCTGAGTGAACTATTGTCGCTGTGCTACAATATCGTGTGGACACAGGTGCTCTGTCTTTGTTCTCAAAAGCTCAAAAGCAGTCATTGCTGTGTGTATCTTCAACCTCTCTCAGTGCCTGTGCTCATGGCCTGCAGACAACGTGCCATTTGAAATCCATCTGTGAACCCTTCCCCGCGGAGTCAAGTTGGTTTTGCAGCCAGCAGTGCTGAATACACAGTGTGACCCCTTTTATTCCCTCAGTAACTTTTCCATTCATCAAGATCTTACAACATTGCAGTTTGCAAGGGTCCAGAGCTCCTACCTTCAGCCCCAGATCCAGTTCCTTCAGCGAGCGCTTTATTTCACTTGTGAGGATGTTCATCCGCTCACATTCCTGGAGGGCAACCACAGCATACGGTGTCCTGTCCTCCACCTTTGCCATGAGTTCTGCAATGTTAAACTCATCCACCAGTTTCTCTAGCATCTCTTCCAGAAGAGACTTTACCTGTGTGCCAAAGGGAAAAGAGAGAGGGACATTATTGACTGACCTCCTGGGCTTCCTCAGCTCACAGCTACCTGAATCATAGAATCATAGAATCATAGAACAACCAGGTTGGAAGAGACCCATCAGATTATTGAGTCCAACCATTCCTATCAAACACTAAATCATGTCCCTCAGGACCTCATCTACCCATCCCTTAAACACCTCCAGGGAAGGGGAATCAACCACCTCCCTGGGCAGCCTGTTCCAATGCCCAATGACCCTTTCTGTGAAAACCTTCCTCCTAATCTCCAGCCTAAATCTCCCCTGGTGGAGCTTGAGGCCATTCCCTCTTGTCCTGTCCCCTGGCACTTGGGACAAGAGCCCAGCTCCCTCCTCTCTACAACCTCCTTTCAAGTAGTTGGAGAGAGTAATGAGGTCTCCTCTCAGCCTCCTCTTCTCCAGGATAAACAACCCCAGCTCTCTCAGCCACTCCTCATAGGGCCTGTTCTCCAGACCCTTCACCATCTTCGTGGCTCTTTCTCTGGACTCGCTTCAGAGCCTCAACATCCTTCTTGTGGTGAGGGGCCCAGAACTGAAGACAGGATTCAAGAAGCGGTCTCACCAGTGCTGAGTACAGAGGGAGAATCACCTCCCTGGACCTGCTGGTCACACCATTTCTGATCCAAGCCAGGATGCCATTGGCCTTCTTGGCCACCTGGGCACACTGCTGGCTCATGGCCAGCACATCCTGAACACAGGATGAAAACTCCATCTGCCAGTTAGTGTCTCCAAAGCCAAGGACCATCAACTGCACTGGGCATCGCACCTTTCAAAGAGCTTGCCTCATCTTATTAAAACTGAAATGCTTACAAAAGTTAATGTCAGATGAGAGGCTTTCAAAATGATAGTTTAAAAACATCAGTGTGACATGCAGCAATCTCCTTTCTTCTTGGGTCTTAAGCCTGTATTCTCACCTTTGCTAAGGTCAGATTCAATGCAAGAAGACAGACAGGGCTACAGCCTCAGCTGAGCCTCGGGACAACTGAACTTATGGGCTGGTTTTCTACGGCATGTTGACAGAGAGAGGTGATTACATAAAATTGAACTTTAAGCTGAATTTGGCATTCTGAACTAACAGAACCATGGAAGAAAAGCATCATGAAACAGAATTATTTTCTGGTCAACATTACAGGTTGATTTGGAAATCTATATGTATATATAAACTATATATATATAAATACTAAACAGGGAAAGCTCTGACGCAACAGGGTGTTCTTCCCCCAGAGGGTGGTGGAGCTCTGGAACAGCTCCCCAGGGAAGCAGTCATGGCACCAAGCCTGACAATATTCCAGAGGCACTTTGCCAACACCCTTAGATACACGGTTTGAATGTTGAGGCTGTCCTGAGTAGGGACAGGAGTTGAACTCAATGATCCTTGTGAGGCCCTTCCAACTCAGGTCATTCTATGATTCTATGTTTCTGGTGTCTAAAATAACAGACAGTAACTTTTCTTATCGACAACGAGGGATGAAGACTCTAATCTTCATGGGATCAACTGTATATCTCTCACATTTACATGGACCATTAGGCAACTTGGTATGGAAGTCTCTCACATGTACTTTACTTCTGTGCTGGAACTTGAGCAAGACTTCTGCTTCTTGGGGATTTTTCAGGACACACAATGCACAATTACAATTCTGTGGTCTGCAGTGCAAAACTCGGTGCACGGGCGTCAGCAGCAGCTGCCAGCCAGTGACAGTCGGCGATTTTATTGCTATGCCGACTGACATTCATAGTCTGGACTCCATACTACAATTTCCTCCCATTGCTGTGCTTCCAAACCCTCCACTGTTGTGTCAGGTTTTATGAAGAGGTGATGATGTGTAGGCTGTTATTGCAACCAGGTAGGTGGCTAAATGGAGAGCTCTGCTGGAAAAGCTCTTCAGCTGCACCTCAGGTACAGTTTAGAAATATCCTCTAATCTGAAATTCCCCCGCAAAGCCCTTCGGCTCTGATTTTTTCACAATCACAGCTCATTTTCCGTAATGTGGCCTCAGAAACCTGTGGGAGTAACTGGACTTGTCCATACCTCAAGCAAAGGAGTGGCTCACTGTTTCCCTGCAAGGTCGCTAAAAACACCTCAGCAAAACCAGGGGCTGGAAATCCTCAAATCGAGGAGGTAAGAGACAACTCTGAATGCACTCTCACTCAAGTATCAAGAGAAAGGGATACGGCCAGAGCCAGTTATACCACAGGTAAGGAAAGAGATCATTTCCAGAAGAAAATTAGCTCTGGGAACATGCCCAAAGGCACATCACAGTGCAGTGGGGCCACACTCAGGTTGCTTTCAGGCAGCTTTTCTTCTCCGAGGGATCAAGAAGGCTATGATAACTTCTGTGCTCCTGAGAGAGTCTTCCTGATCATCACCAGCAGTCTGCAGGGTAGTCATGCCCTGTGACACCATTGCCGGATCACTTACTTAGCTTCTGGCTGAGAAGCTTAATTGTATTTCAACAGCAAAAGGATTGTGGAGGGAGTCATATTTGCTATCTTTGAGCATCTCATTTAGCTTTGGTACCTCTAGATTATTCCCTTCACCTCAAATTCTGGTATGAAATGAAAACTGAACATGACCATCACTTCTAAGGGCCCCTTAGATGAAGGCAGTAAGTTCTCCAGCTCCACACCAAGACAAAGGAAGCATGTATAAAACCACAGACCTCATACCAGCTTCCCAGCAGCCATTCATTAATTTGCAAAGCTTGAAACACAGAGCTGAGAGCTTAAGATGCAGGAATAAAAAACTAAGCAAGCTTTGGTTGGTTTGAGATTCTGTCACGAATGCTTGGGCCAGATTTTAATGAGCTGAGGAAAGGCTGAGACCAGCTCGGTACACAGGCACAGCGAAGGAGTTCAGCTGGAAATAAAGAATTACAAGGCCCCTGGGAGCTGGCTGGGACCTGGTAGCAGCAGAACAAGGTGGGTTGAGCTCTGGGTGGGATGTTGTACCTGGTAGGCACCACATTGGTATGCCAGTCACAGCACGGTGCACAGGGACCAGTGGCTCAGAGACAGCGGAGGCCACAGAAGGTTTATTTGCAACGTCTTCACAGGATGATAATGAAGGCACTGCAGTTCAGGGGGTAATTAAAAGCTACTGTTCTATTACTGACAATACTCCAATTACATCCCACCAAGGTGATGTTCTGCATAATATGAGACTAGTGGTTTTAGACACTTGATTTGCATCCAGCAAAGGCAGAACATGTTGTAATAAGCAGTTGCGAGACAAATTTGAGCTAGACACACCTACTCCTACATAAGAAGGAGACAGGGATCAAGATTCAGCAGCTTAACCCTCTAGTACTCTCACCGTTTCTTCCCTGGTCACCACTCCTCCTTCACCCATGCTGGTGTCCCGGGGCTGCATCTCCAACACAACACGGAAAAGCTTCTCTGAAGTCTGCGTAAGGAAGCCAATCTCAGCATTGGGATGGAGGCCATACAGATAAGGAGACTCTGGAGGCAAAGCATCATCTATGTACTGCAGAGAGAAATTCAGATTCAGGTTATATACAGAGTCCAGGGCACACTGCCTGCAGAGCTCCTGGCACTGGGATTATCATCTACTCAGGAAAGCAAGCCCAGGCTGATATAACTCTGCTTGTGTCTGAAATACAAGCAAACAGACAGGAGAAAGGAGTGTACAGTTGTTTACAGAAATGGCTCTCCTGCTGTGAAAATTTGGTAATTGCTAAAGTTTGGCTTGGCTACATATCTCAGGCCTGGACCTTCTCCACCAATTATCTGCTGTGCATGTCAGTATCAATATCCTGAAATCTCTTGTGGGAATTTAGCTTCCAGTAGTTAGAGTTTGATGAACAAAAACAACCTCATACGCCTGTCTCTGCTAACACATTTGTGTGCAAAGAACAGATGAGATCAGTAAGTGGATCAACAAGACCCTTCGATGTTTCTCATCAAAACTGATGATAAAGGAGCTTGAAAGGGCCATTTTAGCAAACAGTATGTGGATGTAATTTTCCAGGAGCCCTGCTCAAGTCTCAAGAACCAATACAGTTGTTCTATTCGTGCATGAACAGAATGAGCCCCTGATGAAGTAGCAAATTACCACTAGACTTGTTTCATCCAAGGGAATACTGAAACGTCTACGGAAACAGAACATAAAGGGAAATAACAGGAGGTGCGTTGAAACACTGCAGTCCTACTCACTGCCTCCTGAGACAGATTGTAGGGCAGCTATGAAAGACATTAAATTCCTGTGTATAAATAATGCCAGGAAGCAAAGAGCTTACCTGATGATAGCCATTATAGTCCATGTTCCCGGGGAGGAGGAATCCTGGAGCAAGGAAGAATTCTCCCTCCAGCATTTCCGGCTTAATAAATTCTTCTAAGTAGGTTTTGCAAAGCCGTCTGTCCCAATCATCTGTAATGTGACCTCCGTACATAATCTCACCAAAGAGGTACCGTAAATCATCATATGGGACCTGTAGAATGAGCCAGGAGGGCATGAAGGAGTTCAGACAGCCAGAGCCCCACCAGCCACGCTGCTGAACTGCAGGCTACGGCACTAAGCTGCCACTTCACAGTTTCAGTTTTCTAAGTAAACAAGCATTAGGTAGTAGTTGAATCCTGCCCAAGGACAACTGGATCACAGCATACATTCTGTGCCGTTCCCTGCTGAAATGCAAATTTACTCTCAGCTCTGTTAAACCAAAGACCACTATGCATTCTCAGTAAATAAAGACTACAGGCACTGTCAGCTGTGGTTTGTGAGGTGCTCCGGATGTGAGTGGCATCATCTCACCACAAAGGTACGGCAAACTGCCAAGTTATAAAACCAAAGATACCAAGGAAAAGGCATTTAAGGAGACTTCTCAGGAGTTTCAGCATGAGCCAGTCCATCACTGGTGGTTAATAGCCACCAAAGAATCATAGAATCATAGAACAACCAGGTTGGAAGGGACCCATCGGATCATCGAGTCCAACCATTCCTATCAAACACTAAGAGTCCACCTTGGATTCACGCACCTTTCTGCTGGCCTCCAGGTAATTGTACAGCACGTTGACAGAGATCGTGAGGTCTCCAGTGTTAAAGGGGTAGGAACGGTTCCAGCCTTGTGGGCCAAACTTGCGCCTTTCTGCCACCACAGCATGGAAATAGCAGAGGGCAAAGAGGATGCTCTTGAACTCATTCTCCCGGGTGCACATCTCCAGGGTATCCTGCAATACAGGCAGAGAGGCAGGGCTCTGTGACTTCCCAGTGCCCTCAGTCTCTGTGACTCTTAGGGTCTCCCAAATACACTAGATTTTTGGGACGTTGATATGCCTGATCAGTTCATTTCTGCATAATAATCACATTCGCTGATGTTACGTTCATGGCTTCGCATTGCAAATTTATCAGGAAATACTGCTGCGTATTTCCGGATTGGTATTTTCTTTTGCAACTCCAAGTGGCTTTGCACAGGAGCTGACAGCCAAGAAAGGAAGGGCATATGTACGCACCCAAAGCCCCAGCACCTTCATGTGCCCCACACCCCACACCAGAGAGGCAGAGAGAGGCCCCACACCGGGCAAATGGGTCAGCAGTGGCACTGGGATGGCAGCCCTAAGCAAGGCTCCTGCTGAGGAGGATTGTACTTGGAAGAACTAAAGTCCATCCTGCCCCTTGAGTACAAAAGGTTTCCTTAGGGCAGCATTTCTTTGAGCTGCAGGGCTGAGGCAGCAGGGAGTTATCCCAGAAAGGCTGTGCTCCCACCGCTGTGACTCTGCACAAAGCCAGCCTGGCCATGTGCTGCAGCAGCGTATTCACTGATGGCAGGACCTTGCACAGTGCACCAGAGCAGGGATGAGAGAAACTGCTAAAAATCCAAGGAAGAGAGATCAAACACTTGCAAATAAAAAAACCAAAATCTAATGCAGCCTTTTAAAGTCAGTTCAGAAACAGATGTTTCTTTTCCCAACTGCCAGGTGACACTCGAAGTTTGAATACCTACAAATGAGTTAGCAGAATTGTGATGTCGGCGGTGGAGGGGTAGGAACCCAAGTCATTTAATCAATGAAAATGAAAAAAAGGGAAGCAGTCTCTAAAGAATCCTGAATGGTGCTGGGAGTGATGTCCAAGGGGGAAGCCTGGGCAGCCTTGCCCATTCCCAGCAGTGTGAGCATCAGTGTTAGAGGAAAGCAGAGCAACAGAAGGCACAAAGGGCTGGAGCTGTGTGCATGGCATGAGGCTGAAGCTCAGATCTCACGGGGGAAGCTGAAGCCCTTTTCTGGGGCTGAAGCCAGGTGGAGGCTTGGAAAGCTCTGGCCCTCACACTATGTTGGTAAGAGCAGCGTGGTTGAGCAACAGATCCCCTGCCCACCCCATGGCAGTTACCTGTTGGGGTCCCACATCTCCCCAGACTGTGGAGGCAAACATGTTGGGTCAGGCTTGCCTGCATCTCCACACCCATCTGCTGAAACCCTCCTCAGGAACAGCATATCCAGGGTACGGTGGCTCTGATCTGCACAGTTGAACAGCAGCTGAACAAGAAGGGAGTAGCTACAGCAGCCCTCCAACCCCCTGCCCAGGGACAGCCTCTGTAAGTCCATTCTGCTACAAGACTACAAAGGGTGTTTGTGTGACTTCCCTTCCTTGTCTTTACCTTAAAAAAATATAATGTTAGACCTTTAATCAGCTGGGGAGAACAAGAGAGCTGAGGGTCTGTGCTGAAAAGGGGAAATACATTACTCTAAAGCATGCAAGATGTGACTAAGTGCACAAGATGATCAAGAACATCCCAAACCCTGTTTTCCCCTTGATTAGACAGCACTCTCAGCTCCCTTCATTATCAGCAACCCGATGAAGAACAGGTTCAAATACATACTGAGCATCTTTCTCATTTCAGAAAATGCCCCTGGACTTCAAGGGGAGCTTGCCTGAATGAACGCTGAGCAAGAATCCAGCTCAGTCTCATTTGGTCTCCCTATTTAGTTGTGCATTTTTCTTCAGCGACAAAGCAGAACAATATTCCCCCCTCTTCGCACTGAATAATGGGCCTTCTTTGTGGCTTTCAGCTGAAAGCTAAATTTGAACATCCATTCTCTACAAAGCAGGGAAATGAGGTGCAAAGGGACCCCACCCACTCACTCCAGGATTTCTGGTAAGAGACATTTTATAACACTCCAGCAATTTAGAAAATGCTAATCACAATTTGATTGAAATGAGCAGAAGAAGGATAGAAACGTTACTTGGGGTGAAGGTTCTCCCCTCCCTTCCTCTCTGGGATGTTTTGTGAAGTTCAAGATGATGAATGACAGTAGATAAAAATGAAATCATCTTCCTTGATTCCTCACATTAATCGTTGTGTGGTGCCTCCCCGCCTCGCCTGCTCGGCAGCACTAGCTCCTGCACTTGCGATTCCCTCCACGGCAACATGGAAGTGCAAAAATAGAATCATAGAATCATAGAACAACCAGGTTCGAAGGGACCCATCAGATCTTCTAGTCCAACCATTCCTATCAAATACTAAACCAAGTCCCTTAAGACCTCATCCACCCGTGCCTTAAACACCTCCTGGGAAGGGGAATCAACCCCCTCCCTGGGCAGCCTATTCCAATGCCCAATGACCTTCTGCGTGAAGAACTTCCTCCTAATCTCCAGCCTAAATCTCCCCTGGTGGAGCTTGAGGCCATTCCCTCTTGTCCTGTCCCCTGTCACTTGTGAGAAGAGCCCAGTTCCCTCCTCTCTACAACCTCCCTTCAGGTAGTTGTAGAGAGTAATGAGGTCAATAGTGAGCTGCCTCCATATCGCTCCCCTATGGCCTGGGGTCTACAACAGGCTGGGGTTGCTTCTGCCTGGTCCCAAATGACAAGATGCTGCAGGAAAGAACAATCCTGCAAGGTTTGCCCTGCGTGTTCCCAGCACAGCCACTGGCAGAATGGAGAGGACCTAAGAACTTCAGCGCTAGTGATTCAAATAGGCAGTTTGAGGGGTGAGAGTAACTTCAGGCCCTTCAGGCTGCTCTAGGTTTAACAACCAGGGTCGTGCTGTGAGAGCAATGCACGCTAAGGTAACAGGCTATGTGTGAATGAAGATAATGGGCTTTCAGGGCAAAACACAATGATCTGTGTCTCTAGGAAAGATACCATCATAAACGCGAGCAGTTAGCCCTTAGCCTTTTGTGTCATGCAGAAAACGGGGTCAGTAGAAGCTTGGCTGCCTCCAGCACTGAGATCCGCCAGGCTCCAGCACACCTCGACACTCAGGCTGTCCCCTGGGAAGCCTCCGGCACTTGATCCCTGCCCTGCGATGCCCAGAGCTGCCAAGGGAGGCCACAAAATAGGTTTGTTTCATCAGTACTTTACGACGACATCGATCCTCAGTCTCTGTAGCACCAAGAAAAGAGTATTTCCCATCATTTCCACACGCTTTGCTTTTGTGTCCCCTGCACAAATAACTCGGATTGCAGTTCCAGCAGCAAAGTGCAGGGACAGTGGCCACTGTATCAGGACTGAGTGTATGTGGTTACCGTGCAATAAAAGCAACGAGCAACCTGCTATCGGCTACTCTCATGGGCTGGCAGCTCTCAGGATGGCCTAATTTACCCTTGTCTGGCAAAACAAGCCCTCCCTGGAGGGAGATTTCAGCTCTACTCTACATCACTTCTGATGTCAGCAACGTTTTGAGCTGAATGGTTTTGGGCTCCCAGCACCAATCACCCCTATGCTCCTCTGAACAGTCAGGTGGGATGTGATCATATAAGCAGTTCTGAACCTTTAATCCCACTTAAACAGAAAGGCAAGAAAGCAAGATTAAGCCTCCTTGCATTTCTGTGTCTTTGGGTGTTAGATGTATCACCAACCAGCCCAAAAAGGAACAAGAGACACAAAAATCAAGTTGAAATATGACAACTACCAAAGGCTGCATTCAGAAGTTTGATTCTGTAAAAAAATAGCTTTTCTAAGGATCCTGTATTGGTGAGACAATGACTGAACTTGGCAGAAGTCTGGTATCCTGTGACCTCTTGCAAGAAGAGGCCATTCATAGAATCACAGAACAACCAGGTTGGAAGGGACTCATCAGATCATCGAGTCCAACCATTCCTATCAAATACAATTCAGGGTTACCCAAGTCCTCTCTTGAGAAGATCAGTGCTTGGAAAGAGATTCTCCTGGAGAAGTGAGGAGGGCATTGTTGGATCCAGTGACTACACGATGCACAAGGACATGCATGTCTGCTGCCTAGAAGCAGCACTGTCCACACTTGCCACACTCTACATGGGGTTTAGCATCTTCAAGCCAACTTGCCAGGTAATTGCTGGCATGATTTCCCCTGTGTTCCTACCTGGTTGAAGTTGTCAAGGGCTTTGTGCAGGTTTGCATGCATCCCAGTCGGGGCCTCGTTGGTTATTTTGATGGAGTTCTCAAGGATGCCCTGGGGAATTATGTGGCTTTCGGGAGAGGGTGCAGGCTCTGAGCTAATGAAGACACGGAAATCCTGGTGGCTGTCCTGACTGTGCTGTTCCAGCTTCTTCTCCAGAGAACTCAGCCACTTGGCCACCAGGTGGATGTTCTGGCAGAGATAAATGGGACAAGGCTTCATCAGTTCTACCCCATTTACACTTGGGCTGAGCAGGTACCGAATCCATCACACAAAAAACACACCCTTGCCAAGGCTACGTTCTAGAAGTTGGTACTTACCCCTGTAGTTCATGCATGTAATTCACAGTCCCAAATATTCTGTCACATCACTTTTAAACTCAAAAAAATCAGTATAAATCACCAGCAAAGGTGCTACTCGGTGACGATACTCTTCTTGTTACAGTAATGTATGGCTGACAAAGTAGTTATTTCCCCAGATCTACCAATCTCAAGTGAAAATGCTTGCTCGTTTTTACCAAAATCATAGAATTGTTTGGGTCAGAAATGACTTTAAAGATAAGAGGGGCAGCCACAAATAGATTTATAATGCACATCAACTTCTGGCTGTTGCAATCGTGAGGGTTTTGCCTTTTATGTCAATGGGAGATTCTTTGATGACTATAACCTCTTAGGGTGGGATGGAATCTATCTGCCCAGCAGAGGTATGGGAATCTTAAGGAGCAGGCTGAGCAATTTGGTGAGGCAGATTTTAAAATGAAGGACTTGGAGGTGGTGTCCAACACAGCAGTGGTTGAAAAGCAGTTGGAATGCAGCTGAAATCATAGAAACATAGAACAACCAGGTTGGAAGATACCCACCAGATCAGTGAGTCCAACCATTCCTATCAAATACTAACCCATGTCCCTCAGCAGCTTGTCCACCTGTCCCTTAAACACCTCCAGGGAAGGTGAATCAACCACCTCCCTGGGCAGCCTATTCCAATGCCCAATGACCCTTTCCGTGAAAAACCTCCTCCTAATCTCTAGCCTAAATCTCCCCTGGTGGAGCTTGAGGCCATTCCCTCTTGTCCTGTCCCCTGTCACTTGGCAGAAGAGCCCAGCTCCCTCCTCTCTACAATCTCCTTTCAGGTAGTTGTAAAGAGCAATGAGGTCTTCTCTCAGTTTGCTCTTCTCCAGGCTAAATAACTGGAAAGCAGCTCTGCAGAGAAGGACCTGGAAGTCCAAGTGGACAAGAAGCTTACAATAAGCCAGCCATGTGCCCTCAGGGTCAAAAGGGCCAATAGTATCCTGGGACACATTAAGAAGAGAGTGGCCAGCAGGTAAGGGAGGTTCTTCACCCCGTCTGCTCTGCCCTATTGGGGCCCCATCTGGAGTCCCATAGCTAGTTCTGGGCTCCCCAGCTCAAGGAAGACAAAGAACAACTGGAGAGAGTCCAGTGGAGGCTACAGAGATGATGAGGGGACTGGAGCATCTCTCGTATGAGGACAGGCTGAGAGATCTGGCTCTGTTTAGCCTGGAGAAGAGAAGACAGAGAGGGGACCTCATCAATGCTGATCAGTATCTAACGGGTAAGGGCCAGGAGGATGAGGCTAGGCTCTTTTCAATGACAGCCTGTGACAGGACAAAGGGCAACAGGGACAAACTGGAGGATGGGAAGTTCCACCAGAATACAAGGAAAAACTTATGCACTTCGAGGGTGATGGAGCGCTGGAACAGGCTGCCTAGGGAGGGTGGAGCCTTCCTTCATTTACTGGGAGAACAAGTCAAACAGGTGGTTTCACAAAGAACATTAATATAAAATATTTATTTATTCAGGCAGCTAATTAGACATATCTGTTAGAAAATTAAGCACTATTGTAGAGAGATGGTGCAGTGGATGAAGACAGCCTTAGTTTTTCAGCTAGAGTCCTTTACAGGGGGGTAGTTTCCAGGCAAGAAAACAGACTTTTTTAATATTAGGGATAGGGAAGGTCGCACAGAGCACAGATTCTAGGAGTAAAACTACACCACTTTTGGAGTTAGGAGTGCAATCCAAGCTGACTGTGTCTACAGGCCCTCTGGAAGATGATTTATCCCATCCAAAGACAAGATGAGGAACTTGCTAAACTTAAAGTAAAAGCAGCTGCCAAAAAGATAAACTGCTCGCAGGTGGCAAGGAAATTACATAAAGGAACCACATTACAGGCTTAGAATAAATAAATATCACCTATAAAAAAAGGACCAGAAAGGAGCTCTCATGTTAACTAGCAGAGTAATGGAGACCATTAGGAGCAAAATGACATTCCTCGTAAAGTGGAAATTGTGTCCAAATGAGAAAAACAGAAACCAGCACAAAATCAGTCACGGTAAGGCCAAAGCAGGCTTTAAGAGGCAATATTCTGAAAACCCTAAGAACTAATAATAAAGCCTTTTACAGAATTTAGAAATCTACAAGAGAACCTATAAAACTAAAAGATGATCAAAATGTACCAGGATTGCCCAAGAAAGGTAAGACCCACCAAAAACAAGCTCATATTTATAGGAATATTAACTGCAGAGCTTCAGGAGGGTCTCACTGCTAGATAACCATGGTGATACCACTCAAACACTGAGGCTGGTGACACCTCTGAAGACCATCCATCCAATCCTCCTGCTAGATGTAGGGTCAACTCAAGTGGGTTGCTAACTGTCTCCAGCTGCGAGATCTCCAGGGCTGGAGCCACCACAACCTGCCTGGGCACTGAGCACCAGTGTTCAAACACCTGACAGTAAAAAGGTAAATGAAATTAAAATAATTAGGTTTAAGGGAAATCCGTATATCGATTTAGGATCATAGAATCATAGAACAACCAGGTTGGAAGGGACCCATCGGATCTTCTAGTCCAACCATTCCTATCAAACGCTAAACCAAGTCGCTCAGGACCTCATCCACCCGTCCCTTAAACACCTCCAGGGAAGGGGAATCAACCACCTTCCTGGGCAGCCTATTCCAATGCCCAATGATTCTTCCCGTGAAAAACCTTCTCCTAATCTCTAGCCTAAATCTCCCCTGATGGAGCTTGAGGCCATTCCCTCTTGTCCTGTCCCCTGTCACTTGGGAGAAGAGCCCAACTCCCTCCTCTCTACAACCTCCTTTCAGGTAGTTGTAGAGAGTAATGAGGTCTCCTCTCAGCCTCCTCTTCTCCAGGATAAACACCCCCAGCTCTCTCAGCTGCTCCTCATCAGGCCTGTTCTCCAGCCCCTTCACCAGCTTCGTTGCTCTTCTCTGGACTCACTCCAGAGCCTCAACATCTTCTTGTGGTGAGGGGCCCAGAACTGAACACAGATTTGTTACCATTGCTTCTTGGTCTTTCACTGGGCACCACTGCAAAGAGTCTGCCTCCACCTTCTGTACTCCCCCTGCCACAAGGTATTAAACACACTGATAAAGCCCTCTGAGCCATCATTTGTTAAGGTTGAACCATCCCAGCCCTCTGAGCCTCTCCTCCTATGACAGATGCTCCAATTCCTTAATCACTGCAAAGACTTTTAAGCTGAAGCCGTAAATGAAGAGTTTTTCAGAAAAACTGATAAACTACTAATAACAGCTTCCTAGAAGCAGATGGAGCCACCCTAAAGAAACTCCGAGTCAGAAGCAATGCGTTACTCCTCAGCATGCACTAGGCAAACTGGCAGGGGCCCAAGTAAACCACAAATTAACACACAAACAGTATGAGTTAGAGAAAACCCAGACCCTAAATTTACAACCCATTTTAGATAGCTGAAAGGGGGATGTCCAAATACGAGCTTGTCACCATAAATTCCTTTTACGATTGCTAAAAAAGAATGCTCCAGCAGGCAGCTCACCACATTAGCTTCTGGCATTGCCCTGGATGGTGGAGGAGCTGCCTTTGTGGGGCCAGTGTACCTCCATGCTAAGATTTTCATTACTATAGAATCATAGCTCCAAGTCCCACCCAACCTGGCCTTGAACCCCTCCAGGGATGGGGCAGCCACCGCTTCTCGGGGCAACCTAGACCAGGACCTCCTCATCCTCACAGCAAAACATTTCTTCCTAAGATTTCATGTCAATCTCCCCTCTTTCAGCTGAAAACCATTCCCACTCATCCTGTCCCTGCACTCTCTGATAAGAGCCCCTCCCCAGCTTTCCTGGAGCCCCTTTCAGCACTGGATAACGCTCTAAGGTCTCTCCAGAGCCTTCTCTTCTCCAGACTGAACAAGCCCAAGTCTCTCTGCCTGTCCTCACGTGGGAGTTGGTCCTGCCCTTGCATCATCTTTGTGGCCTCCTCTGGATACACTCCAACAAATCCATGTCCCTCATGTGCTGAGGTCACCTTATCATGAACCAGATGTGTGCAGTGCAGATCACCCTGGGGGAAGTGCCCAGCTCTCCCCTTGGCCTGACAAAGGGGGCTGTGGAGACTGAGTCAGACGGAACAGTTTCTCTTGCAGGCACCCAAAGTTAAAGGGGGTGAATGGTGCTTTCATTAGTCCCACTTTTATTAGTCCCACTGACTCTGGGAGTATCAGAAAATAACACAGCAAGCATAGACCTGCGTTTTCAAGACCGTAGTGTCTTTTCAAAACGTGCACTCAAACTACTTCCATTTTCTTACACTGTGTGGGGCTGGATGTACCAAGAACTCAAGTAAAATTTTTATGCTTCTGTCTCCTTGCCCAAGACCTCTGTGTTTCAGGTGTAAATATCGCTTTCTCTGCTGCTCGGTAACTTCAAGATTGCCCTTTTCTGCACAAGATTTTGTGGGACTGTCTTGATGCTCTAAAGTAAATAAATTGCCAGGCGACGCCTGCCAGAGGTCAAGCCTTCATCTCTGGGACTGCGACTGCTTCAGAAATGTGAGTCAAGAGAATTGTTTTGGGAAGCCACAGACATCTCGCACCCTTAATTCCTCTTGCCCCAAATCTGATTCACGTGGCTGGGAAGAACATTGCTTATTTAGAACTGCATGAAGTCAGTCTCCCTCCCTGAAAGGATTTAGGCTCACATCACGTGGTCGAAATGGAGTTTTGGAACAGGGGAAAACAAGGAGGACATGCCTGAGCAAAGAAAACATGTTCTGGGGAAGTGTTGCTTTGTTATAAATGGCAACAGCGTGAAGAGCAGTAGACAAAACGCAGTTCTATCTGACAGCTGATGCACTAGCGCCTGCCTGACGCATTCAGGATTGCAAGACATGAGGCAATCCCCAGGGTCCAGGCAACCCGCTCACTCTTAAAACATGAGTCCAATAATAAAGTAGGAGTGGACTGAAACCATTAACCAAAGTGTTCGAACAGCAACAGAGATTTGGTAATAGAGGGGAAAAAGCACAACAAAACACCTTTTTGAAAAGAAAAATTGTGCTTTAAGTATCAGTTTAATCATAGACTGTATACCCAGTGTTAAGTATTTTCATCTTTAATTGGTGGTTCCTTCCTACATCTGCGTTTGTGGTGTTAGATGGCTGCAAAATAATTGCTTTTTATTTCAATAATTGGTGTGTTGACATGACACTGAGGATCATTATTTGACAGAATCACTGCCTTCTAACAGTCAGCTTAGGGAATATTTCTAATCCAGCGATAACTGAGTCCATTTGTACACCAGCCTTTTGTAAGAGATGGAAAAAAGGAATATATGCAGCAAAACATGGGCTGGTACGAAGAATTCATGACTTAATCAAATGCCTATGTCTGTAAAAATGAGAGGGAGACGCTGTGGAGAGGATTCACAGATTTGAAGGAAAGTTTGCAAATTAATTCTCAGCAGTGAGATAACACAACTTGACAGAACATGACTAATGACAACATAGGCTGTCATATTAATTGAATGATGTGTCAATTATCAATAATGATGTAACACTGACAATGCGGCACTACCACCAATTACGGCTGAACTACGTGCTGAACGAAGAACCACCTCCTCTTGCTTGTTTTGAAACCTGCCCCAAACCAATGTCATCGGCTACCTCTAGATCTCTCTTAAGAGAAAAGGGGATATTCCAGCCTGTCCACCTTCCTCTAGCTCAGGGTTTCTAGTGCTCCCAATACTAACTCCCTAAAGTACATGGTACCATTTTCACTGCACCAGTTTTATGTCCTCCTCATGATGATCAGATGATCCAAGGGCTGAAGCACCTCCCATACAAGGACAGGCTGAAAGAGTTGGGTTTCTTCTGCCTGGAGAAGAGCAGAGGAGACCTTACGGCAACTTTCAAGTACTGAAACAGGCTCCAGGAAAGCTGAGGAGGGACTTTTTACAAAGGCACAGAGTGACAGGATGAGGGGGAATGGCCATATGGCTATAAATCGGAGAGGGGTAGATTTAGACAAGACATAAGGAGGAAATTCTTCAAAATGTGGGTGAGGAGGCCCTGGTCCAGGTTGTCCAGAGCAGTGGTGGCTGCCTCATCCCTGGAGGTGTTCAAGGCCAGGTGGGATGGGGCTTTGAGCAGCCTGATCCATTAAGAGGTGTCCCTGCCCACGGGAGGGGGGTTGGAATTAGATGATCTTTAAGGTCGCTTACAATTCAAACCATTCTATGATTCTATGATTCCCATTCTGGAAGACACATTCCCCTGAAGACACATTTGCCCAGGACACAGCAAGGTAATTCTTTGCTTTGTTACAATTTTTCTTAGCTGGATTTAGAAGTCACTGAAAGAGCTGTTGTGAAAGGATAAAAGACAACCCCTTAGCATTTCTTTTTTTTTTCCACAGCTCACGTTTAGGTCCGTGCTGCAGGCAGAAATAGACAAAGATATCAAACTCATCACCTTGCTTTATCAGTGGATGGTGGGGTCAAAATCCTGCTAAAAACCAAACTGCTGAAAAGAAGTCTAATAAAAAAAATATTTGAATTCATGGCCTCAAGTCCTACCAAGGAAGGTTCAGACTTGACCTCAGGAAAAAAATTCTTTACTGAAAGGGTTATCTCTCACTAGCTGCCCAGGTAGGTGGTCAAGTCCCCATTCCTGGAGGGTTTTAAAGGACAGGTAGGTGGGTTGTTCAGGGATAAGATTTAATAGTAGACAGGTACAGTTGGAATTGATCTTAAATGTTTTTTCCAACCTAGCGATTCTATGAAACACCTTCCCATGAATGCTCTATGGTCACAGGGGTGATGGTGGGAGGATAGGGGAATAACACAGTGCCTTGCTCTGTGGGGTTTCCCCACTTTGCACTAGGGAATATGAGCAACAGGGAGCAGGTACCAGAGGATGAGGAGCTGCAGCAAGACTAGGGTGCACATTGACCCTGGGCATGGGAACAACAGGGACTTTTCTTTGGGAATTCACTTTCAAGCACCTCTGTGCGTTTGTGCTTCACAAGGCAGAACATATATCACAGGATGCAAGTGTTGCTATGGGAACTGTCAGAAATAGCACCACATATATATAACCCAGCACACCCTCCACAATGTGCTCCCTTTGCTGACAGCGACTGGAGACCCTTCACATTTCCAAAAGTGGCTCTCTCCTTCACGCCTTATCACAAATCACCTCCTGGAGCAATGAGAATTAGTTGTTTTTATAATGGCACATCTCTTACAAGATGCTTTCAGAAATAAGCCGCTGCTTTACAGTAAATCTGAAACCAGGTTTTACAACCCAGACGCAGCTCGGCACTTTAATACTTGCTGCAGCGCGTTGGGGTAGAAAAAATGACAGGCAGGGAGCACTTCAGAGTTCCTTCCTTTAGACATGTTTCTTGTCAGTGGCAGTGTGAGGTTTCATCATGCGAGAAGATGCCACACACCCTCCGGAACAGCTCCATCCTTCCACCATCAGCCCTGTGACCCTATGGACACCAGTACAGGGCACAGACTCTACCACCAACACCCACTTGCATCTCTTGCATCAAGCTATTTACGAGCAACAAGCTTGCTGTTGCTTGATGTTGAGAGGTAATCTCAGAGCTCTGGAAGTTCCAGAGAAATTGTACCCTGTCTCTGGCACGTGCTTGCCCCTAGCTGAGAAATCACAATAGCCAATTTACCAAGGTGTCCTGCTTGGCAGGCAGCAAGGGCTGCATCACATTCCAACCTACTGAAGTGCCTGGATTTCAGCAGTAGCACCTCACTCTCTGGTCACAGTTGACAAGGAAGAACGACCCGGTGGGTCTCTTCCAACCTGGTGATTCTATGATTTCTGTTCCTTGCAAAGTCAGCACTATCTAATGCTGACCTGAAGCCTTTAACCCCACCAAGCCTCTCCACACACAACTGGGGGAGAATTACAGCACATAAGAGCAAGTGTGATTATTTGTCCTTCAGTCTCACCTCTGAACACGCTGTTGTTACTTTTGTGTTGCTGGGCGCTGTGAAGTTCCCCAACATCTTACCTGGGATGAACCAAACTAAGTAGCTCTACAAACAGTGTCACAGAATCATAGAATCACAGAATTATAGAATCACCACCAGGTTGGAAGAGGCCCACCGGATGATCAAGTCCAACCATTCCTATCAAACACTAAACCATGTCCCTCAGCACCTTGTCCATCCGTCCCTTTAACACCTCCAGGGAAGGTGACTCAACCCCCTCCCTGGGCAGACTGTTCCAGTGCCTAATGACCCTTTCTGTGAAAATTTTTTTCCTAATGTTCAGCCTAAATCTCCCCGGTGCACCTTGAGGCCATTCCCTCTCATCCTGTCCCCTGTCACTTGGGAGAAGAGGCCAGCCCTCTGGTCACTACCTCAGCCTCTAAGCAACTAAGAACATGATGGTCCTACTCCGCCTTTGGCTGCACTAAAAGCTACATATCTCTCCCTATCCTCTGTGGATGTGTCCTCCCCAGTTTGCAATGTGATTTCACCAGTAGAGACACAGAAGCAGCACTGGTCAAGCTGTACAGGTACTGGCAACACCGAGTCGAGTCAGTACAAACACCAGAGGAGGCTTCACACCTCTATAAGCAGTCAGGATCTTGGCTGGGTCACCACTGGCCCCATATTAAAGCTCTGCTGTAGCAACTTTACTGCTGTTAGGAGTCAAACATATCCACATCTGCCACAGTCCCTTCTCCACAGGAGACCCTAGGACTCTCCTGCTGGAAGGCGAGAAAAAACCAGGCTGTTCTAGGAGCCTTTCATTGGTTAAGGCACATAGAAGGCAGATACAAATAGAAAAAGTGAATAGAAGACAAAATCCACAGAGGGCTGGCCTGAAATCTTTGCAGCAGTTCCAGGTTGTCAGCAAGAATCTGACCATTTTTAAGACAGTTTTTGGATGTATTTCACATGTTCTTTTAGCATAGACATACCGTAACGCTGATGATAGTGCAGAGATAGGATGAGGGGGAACAGTTTTAAACTGAAAGAAGGGAGATTTGGATGAGATCTTAGGAAGATTTTTTTCCTGTGAGGGTGGTGAGGTACTGGCACAGGTTCCCCAGAGAAGCCGTGGTTGCCCTATCCCTGGAGGTGTTCATACCCAGGTTTGAGCCACCTGATCCTGCGGGAGGTGCCCCTGCCCACGGCAGGGGCTTGGAACTGAATGGGCTTTAAGGTCCCTTCCATTCCAAACCATTTCATGATTATTTGGCAATAAATGAAACGTACCTAGGATGACTTTTGGTCTTATTCATTTGTAATTGTCCCTTTCTACACTATTGACCAGTTTTATGCTCCAGGATATGAAGGGTGGTATATGAAACGTCTGTTGGGAATGATCCTCAGCCCATCCTCACTCCTGAACTGCCCAGGAGACAGACAGATCTCTTCATCCAACACCAGGAGCAGAATACGTGCTGACAATGAGACAGGACAGACAGAGGAGGTCCAGATCCACAAGTGTCTCCTGGCACTGTTTAACTGACAAGAGACATTGCCTCGGGATGATGGCAGAGAGGAAGGAAAAATTCAGGTATGTAGATCATAGAATCATAGAATCATAGAACAACCAGGTTGGAAGAGACCCATCGGATCATCGAGTCCAACCATTCCTACCAAACACTAAACCATTTTCCTCAGGAGATAAATATGAGATGAGCGTAAATGAGGACTGAATGAGTGACTAATGCATGATGAGGATCTAATGAGAGGCATTTGTGTTTTAACCCAAAAAGAGACAGTGGTTTCTAGAGCAGTCGTACACAAAACTGGGTCTGCAGTAGTTACAAAGTTATTGAAAGCCCAACAGAAACATAATTCCATTCCAGATCAATATTTGGATTACTTGCTGGTCTATAAGTAGATCTGCAATTGGAAAAACTTGCGAATGGCTGTTGCGACATGAGGCAGGAAGGGAAACAGCTGTCCGAAATCCAATACCTTGCTCCAACAGAGTATTTGTCCAAAAATCATGAAGGAGAACAGGAGGCAGAATGGGTATTTCTCATTTAATATGCATCTTGGAATGAAAAGATGCCGTGGCTGGGAGGAATATTAGTCTTTTCTTTATTGAAGCAGAAGTTTAGTGCCAAATGTTCATGAACGCGTCTTGAATGGACAATGTATCTCATGCAGGACAACACATCTCTCTCACTTTTAGCTAGGACCAGCTGTGAACTGCACAGGAAGAGGCTCCATTATATTTATGATGCAGTAAGAAGGCCTCTGACAATGTCTGAATCTCTCACAGTTTCGCTCTAGCAGCTCACTGTTGTTCAATTTACAACATGAGCCCGACTCAGTGAAGCAACAACCTATGAAAATGGAAAGATGCTCAAGAATTAAATTAACTTGATCGCAAAGAAAGGGAAGTGACATTTTGGCTAATGGAGGAAGACTACAATTAAATTGGGAATATCTAATGCCTGAACTTCTCCCTGCATCAGCTCGTTCGGATGTACATCTGTAAACATGTACACAAATTGCACTGTTTCTTTGCTATTGGGCTGATAAATTATTTGGTGATTGTGACAGTCACTGTCCTGGTTTTGGCTGGGATAGAGTTCATTTATTCCCTAGTAGCTGGTGAAGTTCTGTGGTTTAAATTCAGTATGAGAACAATGTTGATAACAGAAGGGGACAGCATAGGTGGAGAAAATCTACAAAACGAGTGGTGGACAATGCAATCGCTCACCCCCCAGATGCCCTGCCTGTCCTGGATCAGTGACTCCTCTCCCCTGAGCTATCCCCGAGTTTATATACCGAGAATGACATTATGTGATACGGATTGTCCCCTTAGCCAGCTTGGATCAGCTGTCCTGGCTATGGTCCCCTCCAGCTTCTTGTGTATCTCCCCACTGGCAGGGCAGGGGAAGCTGAGAAGTCCTTCACTTAGTATAAACTGCATAGCAACAACTGGAAACATCAGCTTGATATCAACGTCATCCTCATCCTAAATCCAGAAGATAGCACTCTACCAGTGACTAAGAAGGAAATTAACTATCTCAACTGAAACTGTCTTAGCAAAAAGTTTTCAAGCAGGCCTAGAGAGGGAAACAGAGCAGATGCTGTTAGTGCTCCTCATAGCTCAACACTTGCTGACGCGCAAAGCTCTTTCCTCCATACACAAGGGAGACTACACACACCAGAGAAACCATTGTCATGGCTAACTTGGCAGCAGAAAAGCAGAAACCGCAGAATCACCAAGGCTGAAGACACCTTTGGGGATCACCTAGCCCTCTGCTCAAAGCAAAGGTTGCCCAGGGCAATGCTCGGCTGGATCTTGGATAACTCCAAGGACAGAGACCCCACAGACTCACTGGGCAACTTCTTCCAATGTTTGGGCATCAAAGAAAAACGACTCACAAATACGAAATTGTTTTTAAGCCAAGGTCATGTCTTAAGTAAGACTGGCATTGTGACTATTCCTTGGGAGTTCTAGCAACACTCAGCTCCTGCAGCTTCCCTAACACATTCCTGTGGCACCATCTCTGCAGCTCTACTGAAGTCCACAGCACCTAGAGCTGTATTTCCTCTAAAACTTCAGTTACCTTCACAATGCAAGGCATCAGACAGACCTGATCCATCTTTAGCAAATATTACGACATTTGGTAAGTTTACCTTCAATTCTTTACTTATTTTGTCCTTCAAAGTTTGTTCTGAAAGTTTGCACTTTGTTGAGTTGAGGCTAATTCATTTGCTCCAACAATCTCTCACTCTTTTAACTGTATGTGCTAAAGAATCTGTTAATTGCTAGTCAGATGGCACCCTCTGATTTGACAGATTGATTATAAAGAATTGCAATGGACTTGGCATTTTTTTCTACCACAGTTTTTAATATTCTGGGATACAGATTGTCACTCTGAGTTGAGCACATCATACTCTTTGATCTGATTTTCCTCCTATTTTTAATAATCCTTATTTTTGAGAAAAGTTCACTTGTGTGGATGTTTGAAAGAGCCAGCCTTCAAGGACAGCGCATCTTTCAAGCTTAGTAGAGAGGCAGCACCACGACTCTCACAGCCAAAACATTCCAGGAATGGATCAGGGAATCACAATGAGCAACTTGGGAAGACACTGTTACTGGAACAGCTCAGCTCTGTCTGCCGGGTTTGCCATCAGCAGGATTCATCTTCCAATACAGCTGCACAACGGGAGGCGAGAGCAGCCCAGCAAGCCAACCCCATTCTGGGTTGTATCCAAAGAAGTGTGACAACCAGGTTGGACGAGGGGATTCTTCCCCTCTACTCTGCTCTCTTGAGACCTCACCTCAAGCCCTGATTTCAGTGCTGGAATCCTCAGTACAGGAAGAACATAGATTTGTTGGAATGAATCCAGAGGAAGCCATGGACCTGTTCCAAGGCCTAGAGCATCTCCCATACAAGAACAGGTGGAGAGAGATGGAGTTGTTCAGCCAAGAGATGAGAAGGCTCCACAGAGACCTTAAAACAGCCTGAAAGGCGCTCCAGGAAAGCTGGGGAGGGGGTTTTTGATCAGGGAGCACATGGATAAGATGAGGGGGGATGGTTCTCAGTTGAAAGAGGGGAGATTTAGATTAGATATGATGAAGACTTTTTTCCTGTGAGGGTGGTAAATCATTGGCACAGGCTGCCCAGAGTAGTAGTGGCTGTCCCAGCACCTCCCCTGGAGGTGTTCAAGGCCAGGTTGGATGGGGCTTTGAGCAACCTGATCCAGCAGGAGGTGTCCCTACCCATGGCAGGGGGGTAGAACTGGATGGGCTTTAAGACCCCTTCCAATCCAAGCAATTGCACGATTCTGTACTTTACCGTTTTGTTACTACACCAGAGAAATTCCCATATGATGTACTGACCCTGAGGAGACCCAACACTGGCACCTGGTGGCCTGTCTTCACAGCCGCCTCTGCAACTGTGGTGTTTGTCCCATGCAGTTAGTGTGAAAACCTACTGGTGCCCAGTTGGATCGAGTTCCTCTTAGCTCACAGGATAACCTGTCTGCTCTATGCTACCACGCTTGGCAGGGGTTGCTGGGAAACATGTTGGCCCAACCATTAAAATCATTCTTTCATATAAATCTAATTTCTACAGCTCCTCTGATTTAACCTTCAGTGTCTGCAGAGACCTCTTACTGATTGCTCTGAGGAGACCTTATTGCAACCTTCCAGTACCTGAAGGGGTTACAAGAAAGCTGGGGAGGGACTGCTCACAAAGTGATAGGACAGGGCGCAATGGGCATAAACTGGAGAGGGGCAGATTTAGATTAGGCATGAGGAGGAATTTCTTTACCATGAGAGTGGGGAGGCACTGGAACAGGTTACCCAGAGAAGCTGTGGCTGCCCCATCCCTGGAGGGGTTCCAGGCCAGGTTGGGTGGGGCTTGTGCAGCCTGATCCAGTGGGATGTCCCTGCCTACGGGATGGGGGTTGGAACTAGATGATCTTTAAGGTCCCTTCCAACACAAACTATTCTATGACATCTGGTCTCATCTCCCACCAGATAAGAACAGACAGCCCCTGCTAAGGTGATTGGCATCTGGTAGCCCTGGAGAATGGCAGGGCTGTTTCCAAAGTTATCATACCTGAAGGATGACCCAGTGCCCCTCCTTCGCAGCAAGGTCCAGAGCTTGTTCAGCGACAACCTCTTGACCTTGTCCAAGAGAAACATTGTGGAAATTCCTGTTGTTAAATGTATAACCAAGTTTCTTTCCTGAAAGATTAAAAAAAAAAAAAAAAAGAACAATGTTCAGCACTTTCACCTGGAAGGGTGCGCAAGGCAGCTGAGCTCAGGCAGCAGCAGCGAGGCAGAGTGTGCAGCCTTATCAAAAACCCTCACAGAAGAGCTATCGCAATGCTTCTAACAGTTATCTTGTTTCTCACACATCCCTTGCCAAAACACTGAAAACAGCAGTAGCTTCTTCCAAACTGCTTTTAATTACAGAGCGGCATCAACACAAAGGTACATTATTACAGAGTTCCTCCTGTTTAAAGAACATTATTCCCCTGCAACCTTGCATAAAAACATATTTTACAGCGATAGGAAATTAAAATAATTTCCTGCTGATTAAAGAGGCTTTGAAGAAGACATCGTTCAGCGGGGAAATGAACCCTGCGATGCCTGCTAGAATCAGCAGTAAGGTTAGGAACCCCTTCAGTTTTGAGAAGACACCTGAAATTAAGTTTCTGTGAGCTTTTTGCGGCCTTAGCCAAGGCCTCCCAGGTTTCATGGAACTATAAATCTGGCAGCCCTCCAGATTTCTCGTGGTTTATCATGGGCTTTAGCAGGTGTGAAGTTGCTTCTGGGTGAACCACATTGAGTGTGGGAAGGCCCATGGGATGAACCAAACTAAGTAGCTCTGTCATCTACAAACAGTGTCACAGAATCATAGAATCACAGAATCACCATCAGGTTGGAAGAGACCTACCGGATCATCGAGCCCAACCGTTCCAATCAAATACTAAACCATGTCCCTCAACACCTTGTCCACCCATCCCTTAAACACTTCCAGGGAAGGTGATTCAACCACCTCCCTGGGGCAGCCTCTGCCAGTGCCCAATGAACTTTTGTGTGAAAAATTTTTTCCTAAAGTCCAGTCTAAATCTCCCCTGGCGAAGCTTGAGGCCATTCCCTCTTGTCCTGTCCCGTCTCTTGGGAGAAGAGGCCAGCTCCCTCCTCTCCACAACCTCCTTTCAGGTAGTTGGAGAGAGCAATGAGGTCTCCCCTCAGCCTCCTCTTCTCCAGGCTAAACACCCCCAGCTCTCTCAGCCGTTCCTCATAAGGCCTTTTCTCCAGCCCCTTCCCCAGCTTTGTTGGTCTTCTCTGATCTCCTGTGAAGACTTCTGAATCCATCCAAGATGAAGGACACCGGTTGCTCCTCGTCTCTCAGAAGAAGCAACTGCCTGGAGTAAGGTCTCTCAGAAGATGAGCACCAATTTGTGCTGCCAGAGCAACGCAGCCAACAAACATCCATGTGGGCTCCACACATCGTAGCAGGATGCATTTGGTTCAGCCGAGGAATCGGTCCCCATCCCTACCTGCTGATTCCTTGGGATTGCAAACACTTATCTCTGTGATTGGGTTACCCTTCATCTAGACGGTGCACCCTTAATTCCTAATTTCTGGCAGGCAGGTTTTATAGTAAAACAAGGAAAAGATTTCTCTTGCGAGAGATAGGATTCAGCTCTTGGTACAAGATTGGGAACAGATGGCTGTAAGTAAAACAAACATCCAAACTGTTCCAGTTGCTCGAGCTCCCTGCTTAGTCTTACTACAACAACCCCCTGGGAGACAGCGCTCCCTGTGTTTGGGAGTTTCCAGTTTTCTTTCTCACCATCTCTGGTGCTGCCAGCTTTGAGGGCTGCTAATCTCCTCCTCTGCCTAAAAGATCCACCCTCTCAAGAACGCATGGGGCAAATTTACAGAAGGTAAAGCGCTAACCCCAAAACAGGTGATTAATAATAAAATCAATATCAGTTATTATTTTCACATCACAGAGAGGAACAGGATTGCAGAGGGACACACAGTGAGGCTGCGTTGGCTGCCTCACTAAAGGCAATGTCCATCTTCTCTGGAGGGAAGGGATTCATAGAATCATAGAACAACCAGGTTGGAAGAGACCCATCAGATCATCAGGTCCAACCATTCCTATCAAACACTAAACCATGTCCCTCAGGACCTCATCCACCCGTGTCTTAAACACCTCCAGGGAAGGTGAATCAACCACCTCCCTGGGCAGCCTATTCCAATGCCCAATGACCCTCTGTGTCAAAAACTTCCTCCTAATCTCCAGCCGAAATCTCCCCTGATAGAGCTTGAGGTCATTCCCTCTTGTCCTGTCCCCTGTCACTTGGGAGAAGAGCCCAGCTCCCTCCTCTCTACAACCTCCTTTCAGGTAGTTGTAGAGAGTAATGAGGTCTCTTCTCAGCCTCCTCTTCTCCAGGCTAAACACCCCCAGCTCTCTCAGCCGCTTCTCATAGGGCCTGTTCTCCAGCCCCTTCACCAGCTTCACCAGATTCCATCCAGAAAGACCTTCACAGGCTTGAGAGGTGAGCCTGTGTCAACCTTATGAAGTTCAACAATTCCAAGAGTAAGGTCCTGCGCCTAGGCTGGGGTAATCCTAAGTACAACTACAGGCTGGGCACAGAATGGATTGAGAGCAGCCCTGCAGAGAAGGACTTGGGGGTGCTGGTGGATGAGAAACTCAACGTGAGCCAGCAAGGAATGTTTCCAGCCCAGAAAGCCAACCGTGTCCTGGGCTGTAACAGAAGCTGGCCAGTAGGGTAAGGGAGGGGATTCTGCCCCTCTGCTCTGCTCTCATGAGACCTCACCTGGAGCCCTGCTTTCGGTTCTGGAGTCCTCAGCACAGCAAAGACATGGATCGACTGAAATGAATCCAGGGAAGACCATGAAGATGATCAGAGTGCTGGAACACCTCCTGTACAAGGACAGGCTGGGAAAGTTGGGATTGTTCATCCCAGAGAAGAGAAGGCTCTGGGGAGACTTCACAGTGGCCTTTGCAGTACCTGAAGGGGCTACAGGAAAAATGAGGATGGTTTCTTTGCTCTGGAGTCCACGGAGAGGATGCAGGGGAACAGTTTTCAGGTAAAAGAGGGCAGATAGAGATGAGATATTCAGAGGAAATGTTTTCCTGTGAGGGTGAGGAGGCCTTGGCCCAGGTTGCTGAGAGAAATCATGGGTGTGCCCCATCCCTGGGGGTGTTCAAGGCCAGGTTGGATGGGGCTTTAAGCAACCTGATCCAGTGGGAAGTGTCCCTGCCCATAGCAGGGAGGTTGGAACTGGGTGGGCTTTAAGGTCCCTTCCAACTCAAACAGTTCTATTTGCTAACTCACAGAAGAGAGAGGACAGTGCAGGCAGGCTGCCCTTAGCAGTGAGGTGGGGAAGCCCAAGAGCCTTTGCTGCACGTTTCCAAGGAAAGGCCCCAGGAGTGGGCAGCATCAGAAAGAAGATATCTTCCATTCACAAGAATTATCTAGCCAGACTTGCACTTTAATAAAAAGTAATGAAGGGCAGAGAAGATATCAAATAATGAATCTGGTCCAAACCCCAGTGAGGCAGCTTTCGGGCTGAAGCAGCTGCGCTGAAGCAGTGGTTTCATTTCATTAGGGTGGTTTTTTTTCACTTTTACTTGCTGTACCTTTTCTGGCTGACTAATCCCAGGTGCTCAGCTACACACATCTTTACAATTCCAATTAAACCATTCATGGTTGGTTTTCAGTCTTTCATTTCTCATACAAGAAAATAACACGATGAGAGACAGGATCATCGGCATGGCTCCAAAAGGAAGCCAGGCACCTGATAGGACCTTCCTGAGGGGCAAGTCCCCTTCGATTCATAACAATGAGACCTAATGCTAGGGCAGAAAGAGCATGAAACAGTCCAGAAACTCCCCACGACTGAGAACTGCCATCTGGCCCGTTCCTCAGGCTGCACTGGGCTTCAACATCTCTGCAAGCTGCGTGTGGGAATGTGGGTAAAGACTGTCAAACGCTATTCTGGGATGACCAAGAAGGTGTATCACAGACAGGAAAAGAAATCTACAGGTCAGCATTTATCCCTCACTTGCCTGGATGATGGCTTAGTTCAACATTACTGGTTTCTCTGTTGAGGCCACCAGTCTCGCTGATGTTTAGCCTGGCCACCTTCCTGCTAAAAGCCATCCAGTAGCTCTTATGAACTACATGCCTGTCAATGTTTAAGAGGCATTTGGACAATGCCCTTAATAACACACTTTAAGTTTTGGTTAGCCCTGAAGTGGCCGGGAAGGTTGGATGAGATGATCATTGAGATGATCACTGGTGAGGCTGCTCCTCGAATCCTGTGTTCAGTTCTGGGCCCCTCACCACAAGAAGGATGTTGAGGCTCTGGAGCAAGTCCAGAGAAGAGCAACAAAGCTGGGGAAGGGTCTGGAGAACAGGCCTTATGAGGAACGGCTGAGAGAGCTGGGGGTGTTCAGCCTGGAGAAGAGGAGGCTGAGGGGAGACCTCATTGCTCTCTCCAACTACCTGAAAGGAGGTTGTGGAGAGGAGGGAGCTGGGCTCTTCTCCCTAGTGACAAAAGGGAATGGCCTCAAGCTCCACCAGGGGAGGTTCAGGCTCGACATAAGGAAACAGTTCTTCACAGTAAAGGGTCACTGTGCACTGGCAGAGGCTGCCCAGGGAGGGGGTTTACTCGCCTTCCCTGGAGGTGTTTAAGGGTCGGGTGGATGAGGTGCTGAGGGACATGGTTTAGTGTTTGATAGGAATGGTTGGACTCGATGATCCAGTGGGTCTCTTCCAACCTGGTTATTCTATGATTCTATATCATATCACATCCCATTCTTTTTCAAACACTTCAAATATATTACACTCCACACTGTCAGGAGCATCGGAGCTTGACCACAAGTCATAGTCTTGGAGATAAGTGTCGCACACTGCTGGAGAAGGAGAAAAGTCTTCTGATGAACTGAATGGCAATCTTGAGCAGCCTGAAAGCAGCATCCAAAGGCTGCCGACCGATCTGCTTGGGGAAGAAGGAGCCCCTCTGCCGTAACAGTCTCAAAAGAGGTGAGTGCAGAGACCTCTGCTCAACAGTCAGACATGACCCCATTTCCAAACCTATTGTAATGTTCAGTCTGAAGAGAGTAATTCTTCTACAATGGAACTCAGACCTGTGACAGGTTCTGCACATTGGCAGCTCTAGGTTACAGGCACTGAGTGCACAACAGAAATTACTGCCTTCTCAGGATAGAAACCTTAGACAAACCCCTTTGGCTTCAAAGCCTGCTGACAGCACTCCATCCAACCACCCACATCACAACAACCTCAGGAAGGATAAATTAAAACCTAGGAAACTCTGCCACTAACCAGCAGGACGTTATAGGGAGCTGATGTTTATTTTTAGCTGTCTGACAGTCTATTAGATATCTCTGACGTAAATTATAGGTTGTGTACAAGACCAACTCAGAAATCATTGCACTGTGAACCACACTGGGAATCCAGGCAAGGCAGGAAAGAGAGAAGTTTAAATTAAACTTTGGATGACTGTTCAAAAACCTTTAAGAAAAACAGAAAAAAAAAAACAATAAAAGAAACGATCACATCCCTTCACAATTACCTATTTTTAACAGATTACTCCATTATCTACAAAGAGATGAGAAAAAAAAAACCAAAACAGAAGAATGTCACGCCAAGATAATTATGCAGAAGATAAAAAGCAGTGTTGTGATATGCCTAGAGACATGATTTATTTACCTTGTTTCTCCACATCCTTCAGTGGGTCGACTCCCGGGGACAGGATAAAAAACACTGGGGTTGCAGGTCCTGATTCCTCAAAGGTTGTTGAAAAATCCAGAGACCTGCCCACCACATATTTACTGCCAAGTTTTTCTTCTACAAAATCTCTGCCAGTAAAGAAAAATGTTTTGTTCAGAAAAGTCAGATTTCCCTGCAAACAATCAGTTAATTAGTTTTCATTTTGCCAATTCAAACAAATCAGAATCAACCAAAAAAATGGGGGTGGAATAATCTTAGAGAGGATCTTCAGGCTGGGCTTCAGGATGAATCATTAAAGAGCAACGTGTGGCACTTTTACAGGGATAAAATGACACATGGCACACCAATACCTGACAAATGAAAGGATGTGAGAAGAGAAAACAGCGGGAGCTCCCAGCCCTGTGCTGTATTCAGAAGTTCAGTACAAGTAAAGGCAGAGGTATCTCAGGAGAGAAGAAATAGTTAAGTTAATGTACAGAGAGCTGCCATGTGCTTTGTAACCCATACAGCCTTTTGAAGGAAACAGTGTTCCTTGAGATTCAGCACCAAAAGTCACAAAAAATCCAGATGATTTACCAAATCATAGAATCATAGAATAACCAGGTTAGAAGAGACCCATCGGATCATCAAGTCCAATCATTCCCATCAATTACTAACCCATGCGCCTCAGCACCTCGCCCACCCGTGCCTTAAATACCTCCAGGGAAGGTGACTCAACCACCTCCCTAGGCAGCATGTTCCAGTGCCCAGTGACCCTTTCTGTGAAGAATTTTTTCCTTATGACAAGCCTGAACCTCCCCTGGTGGAGCTTGAGGCCATTCCCTCTTGTCCTCTCCCCTGTCACCTGGGAGAAGAGCCCAGCTCCCTCCTCTCCACAACCTCCTCTCACATAGTTGTAGAGAGTAATAAGGTCTCCTCTCAGCCTCCTCTTCTCCAGGATAAACACCCCCAGCTCTCTCAGCTGTTCCTTATAAGGCCTGTTCTCCAGACCCCTCAACAGCTTCGTTGCTCTTCTCTGGACTTGCTCCAGAGCCTCAACATCCTTCTTGTGCTGAGGGGCCCAGAACTGAACACAGGATTCAAGTAGCGGCCTCACCAGTGATGAGTCCAGAGGGAGAAGAACCTCCCTGGACCTGCTGGTCACACCATTTCTGATCCAAGCCAGGATGCCATTGGCCTTCTTGGCCACCTGGGCACACTGCTGGCTCATGTTCAGTCGGCTGTCAACCAACACCCCCAGGTCCTTCTCCTCCAGGCAGCTTTCTAGACAGACTTCTCCTAGTCTGTAGTTGCTCAGGGTTGTTGTGCCCTAAGTGCAGGACCCGGCATTTGGCCGTGTTAAACCTCATCCCACTGGTCTCAGCCCAGCGGTCCAGCCTGTTCAGATCCCTTTGCAGAGCCTCCCTACCCTCCAGCAGATCAACACTTCCACCCACGGTGAGACTTCACTCAGTTTTGTCTGCATTTTTCTGTGAAATTTAAAGCACAGATAGAAATCTAATCCATTTGCTGAGAAACACAATCTGCCACACGCATCCCTATACACGCACATGCCAGACGGTAGAGCAATATAAACTATCTGAGAGGCAGTGGCTAGAGAGGCATTGCAGAAATGTCAGATCATAGACTACTAGGACAGAGAAGGAAGAAAACAAGTCCTAACGGACTGAAAGACCTTTAGTCTCTCCCGGAAGAAGCATATTGCATTTGCACACCTTCATAAAATTTAGATTCACCTAGTTACCTTCGCTACCAAGTTTACAAGTTTTACAGCTAGCATCACATAAATTTTGCATTTTACAGAAAAAAAGAAAAAGATAATGCCTCTGTAAGACTTTGCTTTATTTCTACACTTTATTCCTGTGCCTAAGGAAGAGCCATAAGGGAAGTGGTTGAGTCCCCATCCCTGGAGGAATTTAAAAGATACGAAAAATTTCACAGAAAGGGTCACTGGGCACTGGCAGAGGCTGCCCAGTGAGGGGGTTGAGTCACATTCCCTGGAGGAGTTTAAAAGACGGGTAGACAAGGAGCTCAGGGTCATGGTTTAGTGGGAGATAGGAAAGGTTGGACTCGATGATCCAAGAGATCTTTTCCAACCTGGTGATTCTGTGATTCTATGAAAGGGTTCTCAGGCACTGGCAGAGGGTGGTTGAGTGCCCATCCCTGGAAGGATTTAAAAGACAGGTAGATGAGGTGCTCAGGGCTATAGTTTAGTAGTGGACAGCTAGGGTTGGACTCAATGATCTCAAAGACCTTTTTCAACAAAACGATTCTATGATTCTACAATAGTAACTAACAGTAACTCTAGACCACTAGAAGTTCATTAGTATTGTTAGTACTAGTTCTGTAGTTCACTAGTGTTACTCATTAAAGGACTCCAGCAGATGTATAACACTTGTATGGCCATGTTCATTTCTAACTGGGCATGTCTGCTCCTCACCCAGTGTGACATACGTGTTCCATTACCACTGGTGATGTTGGGGTTAGATCTCCCTAAAAAAGAAGATCCAGTTAAATAAATTGTGTTGACTGTCTTGCTGAGTTCAGAGATGACTCACTCAGCAGACTCCTCTACAGGAAACCATCTTGCAGAACTCACATTCCATAATAAATAAAACATAGAAATGTGGAATGGTTTGGGTTGGACAGGACCTTAAAGTCCATCCAGTTCCACCCCCTGTCACAGGCAGGGGCACCTCCCACTGGATCAGGGGCTCCAAGCCCCATCCAACCTGGCCTTGAACCCTCTCCAGGGATGGGGCAGCCACCACTGCTCTGGGCAACCTGGACCAGAGCCTCCCCACCCTCACACCAAAACATTTCTTCCTAAGATCTCACCTCTTCCCTCTTTAAGTTGAAAATCATTAACTAAAGTCTAAACATATTCCTGAATTACGCCTGTTCCCTAGAAACCACACTCCTAAATGTGCCTTCCAAGCAAGAACATTAAAGAGATGGCAAAGAAGTGCTCCTACCTGACAGCGTAGGTCATGCGATCGGGTCGAATGGCTCTCAGTATGCACAGGCGCTGCAGAGCTGACTTGTTCTTCCACTCCTGGGGGAACTTCTCCTTTTCCGGACACTCAGATTCAACAAATTTCTTCCACCGCTTTGCAGATCCTTCGATATCCCGATCCAGGTTTCTGAATTCCTCCATAGATGTGAGAGCCTGTTAAAAATCAGGGAAGGTCTTCAGAAGAACAATCCTATGTGCTTTTAAATCATTTTTCTACCATTATTGATTGCTCATGTTTTGCCCTACCGAAAGGGTCACAACTGGAGCCTGGGAACCACAGCTGGAAAACCACCAGGATCAGACTTTGTTCCTCCTTCTTTTCCCAGTTCTGTTGGCAACACACTGCCACAGGAACAGGAATTAACACTGGCCATTTGCGAGACCACAGGAAAATACAATTGAAAATACAGTTTCATACCTGTGGAAGGTACACGTCCTGAGGTTTCTGCCACGTGGATCTTCTGAAACATGTCTCAAAGCTGCTCACAGAACCTCAGCTCTAAAATCATGCTGTACCTACCACAGCCTTCCCTGATGGTCTCACCCACTTCACTGCAACATCTTTCCCCAGCCAGCAACACAGAAAGGGTCATTGGTCACTGGCAGAGACTGCCCAGGGAGGGGGTTGATTCACCTTCCCTGGAGGGGTTTAAGGGACGGGTGGACAAGGTGCTGAGGGACATGATTTAGTGTTTGATAGGAATGGTTGGACTCAATGATTCGGTGCGTCTCTTCCAACCTGGTGACTCTATGATTCTATATGGCATCCAGGTCTGCTTCCCTCCAGCAGTTGCTGTGACACGGGAATTTGTAAGTGACAGTACAGGAAAGGATGAAAGAATCATCCACAATGCAGGTCTCCATAACCAAAGCAAAGAAATCTACTCTCTTGTTTTGAAACCGGAACTTAGAATCATAGAATCATAGAACAACCAGGTTCTCATGTTCAGTCGGCTGTCGACCAACACCCCCAGGTCCCTCTCCTCCTGGCAGTTTTCCAGCCAGGCTTCTCCCAGTCTGTAGCTCTGCATAGGGCTGTTGTGCCCCAAGTGCAGGACCCGCCATTTCGCCGTGTTAAACCTCATGCCGTTGGACACTGCCCAGCGCTCCAGCCTGTTTAGGTCCCTTTGCAGAGCCTCCCTACCCTCCAGCAGATCGATACTTCCACACAGCTTAGTGTCATCTGCAAACTTGCTAAGGGTACCCTCAATGCCTTCATCCAGGTCATTGATGAAGACATTGAACAGGGCTGGACCTCGCACTGAGCCCTGGGGAACCCCACTTGTCACTGGCCTCCAGCTGGACTTAACACCATTTCCCACCACTCTCTGGGCCCGGCCATCCAGCCAGTTTTCTACCCAGGAGAGTGTGCGCCTGTCCAGGCCAGAGGTGACAGTTTCTGTAGCAGAATGCTGTGAGAAACTGTGTCAAAGGCTTTACTGAAGTCCAGAAAGACCATATGCACAGCATTTCCCTAATCCAGCAGCCGAGTCACTTTGTCATAGAAGGTGATGAGGTTGGTTTGGCAAGACCTGCCTTTTGTGAACCCATGTTGACTGGGCCTGATCACCCGGTTCTCTTGCAAGTGCTTCATGATAGCACTCAAGATCACCTCAGGTGACACACGTGCTACTATCAGCCAGCCCAGAAATGCCTGATTTGGATGGGAGCTGGAAATTCTGAATTGGCAGCTTACAGGAGGAGCATATTGCCGGTATTCCTGGGAGCTGTAAGTCTGCACACAGCCTCCCTAGTGCTCTAACAGACAGAGAGAGAATTGTACAGCAAAAATCACAGCTGATGGGAAAACATGCTGTTTCGCAAAGGTGCAGCAGCCAGGGTGCTCAGCACTCAAAGCTTAACCCAGGCTTGCCAAGCTTACAAAATCTGCTTTTTAAAGTGATTTCATAATTGGAATATTCATTCTCTTTATGTTTATACACACGCAGATATTTTTCTCTCCCTGTTCCCGTGGGTGTATAACTCTGTCTGCGTAGCCTGGGGCACACACCACAGCACCGAGGCTTTAGCGCACAGTCAGAGAGAGTGACCGCGAAGCCACAAATTTCAATAAACACCGTGCAAGCCACAAGGGGTGGGTGATTTATTCATACAAATATGGAAACTATCCCGTGTCAATGTAAAAATCAAACTGGTCACATTTCTACTTGCCAAATGTACACCATTAAGTACTACAACTCTGTAGCAGAAATAGGTAGCTGAAGAATGCCCCAACATACAGCTGAGCAAGGCAGGGAATAAATGATAATTACAATGAAAATGGAGCCAGATTTTTTTGCTAGAAAGTGGCAACTATAAATGTTACGCAGCGAAGTAAAGAATCCGAAGTATCTTTCATGCAAGCGGTGGCAAAACATATTGCGCAGCTTGTGAGGTTCTTCTGGTTTTCAAGCAAAATTCTCGCTGAAACAAACATCTTCAGAGTGTTTTGCATAATCTGAAGCTGTAAGCAGTTGAACATGAAGTGGAAGAGACAAGAGAAGAATAAAAGAGAGTGAATGAGCTATTTTCTATAGAAACAGAAGGATGCATTCGGAGAGAATCAGAAGCTTCTTGATGGGCAGAGGTGTTCTGCACCATTAACGCTCCTGCTCAAATCCCATCCTGCTCCACTGTGGAAAGCAACTGAGAAGGTGTCTTGAAAAACCACTGGTGTCACACCTTGTTCAGATCAATGGAAAAATAAGCACTTGCCAAAGGGCTTTGAATGTCACACAAATGCCCTGAGAGATTGCCCTGGATACAATGCTGCTGCCAAGGATGCAGAAGCCACCAAAGGCCACCCTGCTTTAAAAACTGCAGGAATGCCAAGCTTCCCCTCTGGAAAGGCTTCCCAATGAGAGGATACAAGCAATGTAAAACTGCGATCTTTCTAAGAGACTGAATTTAGTTAGAAGCTGTACTTCAACACAAAGAGTGAACTAGGGGAAGCAACGCGTCTGAAAAAGGGGCTGCTTACAACAAGTAAATTCATGCTTTTAGCAGTGTGAATGCCTGTAGATGACAAAGAGCTTGTAAAGCTGTTCCCAGCGGGTGTCACTGACCCAGGACACTTCTTGAATGCACACCATAGCATCACAGACGTAGCGGTTGGAATGAACCTCTGGAGATGCCTAGTCCAACTGTGTCCTCAGACTAGGATTACAGCCAGTTCTGGATCAGGTCAGCCACAGATTTGCCTACCGAAGTGCTGACCCCTAAAATGAAGCTCTCTCAGCTCTTCTGAGTACCCTATGGTAGAGCTGCACTGTCCTTCTGATGAAGACTCTTATTTCAACATCTTCAAGCTTTCAACATCTTTGAGCCACGAAGCTGGCGAAGGGGCTGGAGAACAGGCCCTATGAGGAACGGCATTGGAATGGGCTGCCCAGGGAGGTGGTTGATTCACCTTCCCTAGAGGTGTTTAAGGCACAGGTAGATGAAGTGCTGAGGGATATGGTTTAGTGTTTGATAGGAATGGTTGGACTTAATGATCCAATGGGTCTCTTCCAACCTGGTTGTTCTATGATTCTATGAATCTGAACCTTCCTACCTGTCATTTGCCATGGTTGTTCCTTATGTTCCCTGTGAATAACAAGGAGAGTTTGGCTCATCATCTCATAGCTGGACAAATGCTTCTACCTTCCCCATGGGGCACATGTTTTGTAACCAGAATTAGAGCTACAGGCAGAGAAGTACCTGTAGATATTAACTATAAACACTCCTCCAAGAAATCATGCCTTGCCCAAAGTCACAATTTCATCAGTAACTCCTAAGAAGACTAAGACAAATGCGGAGTGCTTGCAATAGCAATTGATCTTTAAGGTCCCTTCCAATCCAAACTATTCTATGATTCTATAGGTACAGCATGGACTGAAACTATTCGGCGCTGACCATCTGCATGCCAGGCTCCCAGGGACCCTGAGAAATAAATGCAGAAGGGTATGAGTAAAGTGGTGATGCAGCGGATGTTGTTTCCATGTACAAATTAGCACTAATGTGGTGAAACGTCAGCAACAGAAGTACTTGCTCTGAAATCAGTGCCATATCTCACTTTCTATGGGCAGCTAGAATCTAGAGCAGAGAACATAAGAACTCAAACTTGAGAGTAACAATGAGTATTCTCTTATCTTCCAAAGCCTTCTCCCTTCAGGGAGAAGTCTGGCTGGAAAACTGCCAGGAGGAGAGGGACCTGGGGGTGTTGGTTGACAGCCGACTGAACATGAGCCAGCAGTGTGCCCAGGTGGCCAAGAAGGCCAATGGTATCCTGGCTTGGATCTGAAACCGTGTGACCAGCAGGTCCAGGGAGGTTATTCTCCCTCTGGACTCATCACTGGTGAGGCCGCTCCTTGAATCCTGTGTTCAGTTCTGGGCCCCTCACCACAAGAAGGATGTTGAGGCTTTGGAGTGAGTCCAGAGAAAGAGCCACAAAGCTGGTGAAGGGGCTGGAGAACAGGCCTTATGAGGAGCGGCTGAGAGAGCTGGGGGCATTTAGCCTGAAGAAGAGGAGGCTGAGGGGAGACCTCATTACTCTCTACAATTATGTGAGAGGAGGTTGTGGAGAGGAGGGAGCTGGGCTCTTCTCCTAAGGGACAGGGGACAGGATGAGAGGGAATGGCCTCAAGCTCCACCAGGGGAGATTTAGGCTGGAGATTAGGAGGAGGTTTTTCACAGAAAGGGTCATTGGGCATTGGAATAGGCTGCCCAGGGAGGTGGTTGATTCACCTTCCCTGTAGGTGTTTAAGGGACGGGTGGATGAGGTCCTGAGGGACATGGTTTAATGTTTGATAGGAATGGTTGGACTTGATGATCTGGTGGATCTCTTCCAATCTGGTTGTTCTATGTTTCTGTGATTCTAAGTATGTTCAATTGCAGCAATATCTATGATGCACCTCTTATAGCTGGACCAAATACAATGGCAGACATTGAAATCAGTGGATTCATCAGTGCAAGTGCTTACATAAAACATTTTAACACTGTTGACTACTGGAGTGGCTTACTCAAAATACCACTTTGGCTGCTGATGCTTCAAGAATTCTCTTGGTGAAGTTAACAAGGGAAACTCTGAAAAATTGCTTTCTTCATACCAAATGACAGACATGTAATCAGAGATTACAGTCTCTCTCTCCCTGAACAACATGTTGCAGAATCAAGAAAGCTCTAATTGCAAGTATAAAGTCTGTATTACATAAATTAACACTAAAACTTCCATTAGTCAACAAGTTTAATTGCACTTATTAGGAGTGATGGTATTAATAAGAGATGCTGTTATTTAAAGGCCCGTGCGATGAAAGCAATCTCAATCAGTAATCTTTCTGTGAATATTAATTGCTTTTCAATACCTCTGCTGTGCAATTTTCCATGAAACCTAGAGCAACAATAATATGTCACCGTTTCCAAGCAGCAAGAGTGAAAACAGGAACGGTATGTTGGGCAGCAGATGGGGACTACCCATCAGCCGCTGTGGGGTAGTTATTTTTGTCAACGTAATGAAAAATACATTCGTGAGTTAGAGTTGTCATGGAAATACAAAGAGACAAAGAACACGCATCAAAATTAAACATGATCAAAAGGGCTAGAGGACACCAGTTCCTATCTTTGCAACACAAGTTGTAATCATCAGGGGACAGGACAAGAAGGAATGGCCTCAAGCTCCACCAGGGGAGATTTAGGCTGGAGATTAGGAGGAAGTTTTTCACAGAAAGGGTCATTGGGCATTGGAATAGGCTGCCTAGGGAGGTGGTTGAGTCACCTTCCCTGGAGGTGTTTAAGGGACGGGTGGATGAGGTCTTGAGGGACTTGGTTTAGTGTTTGATAGGAATGGTTGGACTAGAAGATCCAATGGGTCCCTTCCAACCTGGTTGTTCTATGATTCTATGATCTCTGGTGACTGGAAACAGGAGAGTCTTGAGTTTACATCTCAAACCGAGACTTTGCAGCAAAATTTGAGAAGGACTTGGGGTTGCTTGTTTATCAGAAGCTCAACATGAGCTGGCAATGTGCACTAGCAGCCCAAAAGGCTGTTACCAGCAGGTTGTGGGATGGGATTCTGGCCCTCCCTCCTCTCTTGTGTGACCTCATTTGGAGTATTGTGTGCAGTTCTGGAATCCTCAACATAAGAAGGAGATGGAACAGGTCCAGAGGAGGCTACAAAGATGACCAGAGGGGTTGGAGCACCTCCCACATGAGGACAGGTTACGAGAGTTGAGTTGTTCAGCCTGGAGAAGAGAAGGCTCCGAGGAGATCTTATATGGACTTTCCAGTACTTGAAGGAGCTGCAAGGCAGCTGGGGAAGGACTGTTCACAAAATCTTGGAGTGATAGGACAAGGGGCAATGGGTATAAACTGGAGAGGGGTAGATTTAGACTAGACATAAGGAGGAATTTCTTCACCATGAGAGTGGTGAGACACTGGCCCAGGTTGCCCAGGGAAGCTGTGGCTGCCCCATCCCTGGAGGTTCCAGGCCAGCTTGGATGGAGCTTGGGTAGCCTGATCCAGTGGGATGTCCCTGCCTATGGGAGGGGTGTTGGAACTAGATGATCTTTAAGGTCCCTTCCTACCCAGACTATTCTATGGTTCTATGAAAACAAGTCTCTTCGCACCATGTTAAGGTAAGGATCATTGTTTCCTCAGAAAAAAAAACGATTTTTCATTCACTGAATCACACACAGCTTGTTTTATCACTTTGGTTTCCTTTGACAGTTTCTCATCTAAGTCAAAACCAGCCTTAAAGTGGAGCTGATACGTCAGCAGATCCATGGATTTCACACACTGACAACTGCAAAGCACTCTCTTTTTCTCCACATTTTTAGGAAGTATGATGTGTATCTGCCACTTGCTTTGAGAAGCAAATCCTAGTTGCCACTGCAGAGCAATACTGGTGTCATTTCAAGGTGTCCTTAACGCCTTTCTGAGAGTCGACAAAAGGGAATGTTTGCAGAGAGAGTGTCTTGGGGCAACGGGGAGAAGTCCCCACCAGATGGGCTCAATGAGAAAATGGGGCACTCGGCTTCCCCTCACTGCTTGCTGCCTCCAGAGGATAGACTGAGTCTTTAGTGAAAAGAAAACTTCAAAGGTCGGTGTCACTGCTACTGCATGCAATTTATCTCCTAATGCCAGATACAATAAAGCTTTCGTAGATTTATTAGAGAAAACACTTGCTATTATCTCTACAGGCAGTTACTCTAAGGACACAATCTGGTCCAAAACAGCCTCAAGTTTAGCCATAATTTCATAAGTTTTCATGAAACATAAAAAAAAAATAATCTCCATCTTTCCTTCCCCTGGGCACTGAAGGAAATTATTCTTTAAGAAAAAGATTGTTTTGTATTTTAAACCATTTCCATAATTTAAAAAGCCCTGCCCCAGGGTCATCTGAGGGGAGAGCAGCTCAGGGGCAAGGCAAGGCAAGACGGTACCTCATTACCATGCTCTGTGCTGACCTAAAAAGCGTGGAAAAAAAAATACAATGCAAGTAAACCCAATGCTGCTCGAGTGAGTTTCTAGCACCTATTAACCGAGGTCCCCAGTAGCCATGAGATTGGTTTTAAAAAAAGATGTAATGAAAATGTAAAAAAGATGTAAAGAAAAGAGTTTCTTTTTTAAAAAAATCTCTCCGTGCTTTTGAGTCTTCAGGTTAGAATGGATTCACACTTCACTCTTTGCTCCTTATAGATCTTGCTTTTTCTTTTTTTTTTTGAAAAAAGAAAAAAAACTCTACTTAAAAAAAAAAATGAGGTCTATAAGGAACATACTGAGCAGCAAATGTCTCTATAAAAATCACACAAATTGACAACACTGGAAAAAGACTTAATATTCTCACAGTTTTAATAACCTGTGAGATGATTAAATCTTAACAATTAGTCATGAATTCACTCGCAAAATGAAGGAAGCTTGGTTTTCTGAAGTACGTTATACAGACACTTCTCTGGGAAAGGCATGTCATTTACAGACAGGAAAATTCTTTACCAGGAAGGTGGGGAGGCCCTGGCCCAGGATGCCCTGAGAAGTTGTGGCCGCCCCATCCCTGGAGGTGTTCAAGGCCAAACTGGATGGGACTTTGAGCAACCTGATCCAGTGGGAGGTGTCCCTGCCCATGGCAGTAGGGTTGGACCTGGATGATCTTTAAGGTCCCTTCCAATCCAAATCATTCTATGATGGCATACGATTCCCTTCCCTTCCATTTAGAGTTTGGGTTGGAACTGGATGAGCTTTAAGGATCCCTTCTGACCCAAACCATTCTATGATTCTGAGGCGGCTCCTTGAATCCTGTGTTCAGTTCTGGGCCCCTCACCACAAGAAGGACGTTGAGGCTCTGGAGCGAGTCCAGAGAAGAGCAACGAAGCTGGTGAAGGGGCTGGAGAACAGGCCCTATGAGGAGGGGCTGAGAGAGCTGGGGGTGTTTAGCCTGGAGAACAGGAGGCTGAGAGGAGACCTCATTACTCTCTACAACTACCTGAAAGGAGGTTGTAGAGAGGAGGGAGCTGGGCTCTTCTCCCAAGTGACAGGGGACAGGACAAGAGGGAATGGCCTCAAGCTCCACCAGGGGAGATTTAGGCTGGAGATTAGGAAAAAGTTTTTCACACAGAGGGTCATTGGGCATTGGAATAGGCTGCCCAGGGAGGTGGTTGATTCACCTTCCCTGGAGGTGTTTAAGAGACGGGTGGATGAGGTCTTGAGGGACTTGGTTTAGTGTTTGATAGGAATGGTTGGACTAGAAGATCCGATGGGTCCCTTCCAACCTGGTTGTTCTATGATTCTATGATTCTACACATCACAGGTAATGGACGTAGCAGTTCTAACCTGTGCCAAAGCCAACCAGGCCTCTTAGCATCTCCCTCCAGGGGAGATTTTCATGGCTAAGGTTCCTGTATGGATCAATGCACACAACTGTCCCAGAGTTAGATGCTCATTTCTAACCAGATGGGTATGAACATTCTAACAACATTCCCTTCTCATCCCTTTCCCTCTGTGTTTCCACTGAAGGTGTTTTGCTCAGTTTATGAGGATCAACTCTGCAGCGCCAGCAGGTCACATCTCCTGGGCTATGGTACTGCCAGACCAGCAACATCCAAACTGGGGTTGCCCACATGACCCAAGCAATGGGAGGCCAGGCTGGATGGGGCTTTGAGCAATCTGATTCAGTAGGAGGTGTCCCTGCCCATGGCAGTAGGGTTGGAACTGGCTGAGCTTTAAGGTCCCTCCCAATCCAAGTCATTCTGTGATTGAATATGATTCCCTTCCTTTAATTTAGAGAGTGCAAGAAGGATCAGCTGACAGCAGACTTTGTGGCAGGGGGACATTGAGAGTGAAGGACGGAGGCTGATGCTACTGTAGAAGCATCCAGAAAAATTCAATTTCCATCCTGCAATCAAACCAACAAAGCACATCTTTAAATATTTGATGTGATCAAAATCTCTGCTGTATTTCAGATAAACACCTGATCGTTAGCCAGCAGGTTACAAAAGACAAGGAAATAAAAAAAAAAAGGCAAAATTATTTCAATTGGTATTTTTGTGAGACATTGGGAACATTTCTGTGGGTCCTGAGTGCAGGTGAGGACAGACACATGTTCTTAGGAAACTTCTGGATGTGAGCAGATAAATGTACACCAAAGTGCCATAATCAATGTTTTCCATCAAAGATGTGCTGTATATCTGAAGAACTGAGCTAATGGAAGAGATTTAATTAAGACCATGATTGTCTGGTATAATAATAATTCTGAATGCCCATGGAGAGCTGTGAGCTGCAAACCTTTCATATCTGACCAGCCTGATCAAAGCATCTTGCTTAAGCCCCACGAACACAATATAGGCAGCAGATCGTGTCACAATGAAACTTTGACAAGAACAAAAAAACTTAGTGTCTGGAAAGTACAAAAACTGAAAGAAGAGAGATTTCTGTTCTTTTGTAAAAAAAAAACCAAAAAAACAGTTTTCTTTAATGTAAAAGATATGATTTGGTATTTATCTCATAAGCCACACGCAATCTTATCTGCATTCTGCAAAATTATAAATATGGAGTTAATATACTACTTTGTCTACTGCTGTTCTCCTCCTCGAAAACTGAATTCAGTATTTAGAGCTCATTATCAACATCACATTTATTAAACAATGCCCTTTCAGTAGCGTTTTCATATCTACAGAATGAAAATTCTTTTCCTCTTCAGAAAAAGATGAGAGAAATGATTAGGATAAAGAAGCAATCCGAGCTAGCCAGGTGTGTTCTTGCTGTATATTAAAGAGCTTCACTTATCCCATGGGACACATCTGCATTCAGCACTGAAGAGGAGCTGCAGAAAATATCACAAAGAAAATAAGACTTGGGAAATGTGCATCCGTGCCGAGGAGATCCAGAGCCGCCCGCATCCAGCCCAAGGGAGCCAGCTGCTGGTGTGGGCCAGATGAACGCACGGTCACCAGAGACCACTAAGTTGTTCAGAAGGCAAAGGGCCACGAGGCAACATGGACACAGCTCCTCAAGAAGGGTACAGCATGGAGGGAGCTGGAGCTTGGGAGAATTTTGCAGCACAGGTCATCAGGATCACAAGGAAATCCATGTACCCGATCTTCAGTAAATCTCAGCGGTTTGAGAACCATTCCCATTTTCTGTAAAGGGTCAGGTTTGGCAAAGGCAACAGTGAAAGTGAAGACCATAACGGTATAGAATCATAGAACAACCAGGTTGGAAGAGACCCATCGGATCTTCCAGTCCAATCATTCCTATCAAACACTAAACCAAGTCCCTCAAGACCTCATCCACCTGTGCCTTAAACACCTCCAGGGAAGGTGAATCAACCACCTCCTTGGGCAGCCTCTGCCAGTGCCCAATGATCCTCTGTGTGAAAAACTTCCTCCTAATCTCCAGCCTAAATCTCCCCTGGTGGAGCTTGAGGCCATTCCCTCTTGTCCTGTCCCCTGTCCCTTGGGAGAAGAGCCCAGCTCCCTCCTCTCTACAACCTCCCTTCAGGTAGTTGTAGAGAGTAATGAGGTCTCCTCTCAGCCTCCTCTTTTCCAGGCTAAACAACCCCATCAGCAGTGGTGAAGCTCAGGACGAACCTAGACACAACTCTGGGTCTGTTCATATCATCTTTTCTAGGCAAATAAAAACTGCTCTGCTGAACCCTACGAAACACAAGCGTGGCCTTCTGGCACTGTGAACGGAGCAGATGTGTAACTATGCTTTGTGTGAGGCTTTGCCTAAGCTAATAAACCCTCCTGATGGGCAGATTGTGTTAACACAGGACTAAAACCATGCTTACGCATCAGCTGTTTCAGAGCAAGGCTGTCTCAGACTGAGGCAAGATGTTTCCAGCTACATGTCTCAGACCTTTGTATAACTACACAGTGAGGAGAAGACACACAATTTTTTCTTGCCTGCTGAGTCACTTCATAGAATCATAGAATCATAGAACAACCAGGTTGGAAGGGACCCATCGGATCATCGAGTCCAACCATTCCCATCAAACACTAAACCATGTCCCTCAGGAATGGTTTGTCCCTCCTTGGCTACAGAAGACATCCAGGAACGAGTTCACATGAGCCACAGAGTTTGCTGGTATCTTGCTGGCTCACATTTGACTTCATCCAACTCACATGTCTGGATATAGCCAATGGGTTAGAGCACTCCAGGGATTGCCAGCAGAAAACAACGTGTGAGGTGTCTCTGCTTTGGGGAGACAAGGGGAGTTTCACTGTGTGCATTCACACTGTGCAACGTCACAACCTGCCAGGGCCATAAAATGGCTCCTGGCCCACTTAGCTTGGTAGTCTAGATATAGTCTTGAAAACTCAACAGCCATAAACCCCAGGTCAATTCAGACAGTATTCATCTTCCACCCAGGAATCAACACCTTAATCGACCCAGGATACACGGACAATCTTACCATGAGAATAATAAAATGGCCATTTTGCACACGGCTGCGATCTAATAGAATGACAGAATCATTAAGGTTGGAAAAAACCTCTAAAATCAAGTCCAACTGTCAGCCTAATACCACTGTGCCTACAAAACCATGTCCCAAAGTGCCACATCTACATGCTTTTTGAACCTCTCCAGGGATGGCGCCTCCACCACAGCCCTGGGAAGCCTGTTCCAATGCTTTACCACTCTTCTGATAAAGACATTTTTCCTGATACCCAATCAAAACCTTCCTTGGTACAATTTGAGGCCATTTCCTCCCATCCTACTTGGGAGGAAGAGATCAACAGTCACCTCACTACAACCTCCTTTTCAGGGAGCTGTAGAAAGCGATGAGGGCTCCCCTCCAGTCTCCTCTTCCCCAGGATAAATGTCCTGTGCAGTTCAAGCAGTAGCATCATTGTACCTCCATGGTCTAAGGCGTGTCCACATATTTACTGGTAAGGTAACCAACAGCCAAGGCAGGAGAAACTTTACAACTTTGCACACACACACACACAAATATTTTTCAGAAGTAACAACAGAAATAAAAACTTTCAAGCTAAGTACTGGGAACCCAAATGGTGAGGAAAGTACAACATAGTGTAATCAAAGAAATTGAGAAAGGCTAGAAAACCTCATTAAGAGTAAAAGAACACTTTTGCCTTCTCAAGAGATCATTATTAAGTATCCACAAAAGACAGACCTGAACTGAAATGACCAAGTGTATTGAACATCGGAGCCAGGGACTCAGCAAAGGTACCACTTTCATTAAATGGTATCATTTTCTCCCCTTCCTGCTCTTAACTAACCCTTCAACAACCCAGAGGCAGTATTTGCACTGAGGCTAATGACTGTATCTGCTGCTAACATTTCCCCTTGCTCCAGAGCGAACTAAAGTGCCTCCACAGGTACTGCTTTTTCTCCCACACAGGCTGACTGATGAGCAGAATCGAGTTAAACTTAGAGCAGTTTTTTTCTCAGCCTGTAGTTAGTTTGAATTCAATTCCTGTTTCAGGTCTAAAGACCCACTAAAAAGCCTGCAATGTACCTAGTCTATCAGCAGTTCTAATAAAAAATATTACCCTTCCGCACAAAGCGTGACCTTCTGGAAAGGTGCGTGAGTTTCTTCATTTGGTGATAAATATTGAGCTTCCCTGGTACACAAGGTACGGTAAAAAGCTCTGTAAAACTTTTTGCTGAACTTAAAGGGAGCTGCAAGATCGAACCATAAACGTGTGTCAGGTGCTTCTGCAGGTTGCCCAGAGCAGTGGTGGCTGCCCCATCCCTGGAGGTGTTCAAGGCCAGGCTGGATGGGGCTTGGAGCCCCTGATCCCGTGGGAGGTGTCCCTGACCATGGCAGGGGTAGGACTGGATGGGCTTTAAGGTTCCCTCCAACCTAAACTATTCTAGGATTCTATGATGAACACAAAGGATTATTAGCCTGTATACACTGTTAATTAAACAAGCCAAATAAATAATAAGCCAAGTCACAGAGGCTACTTACATGCCCAGAGTTCTCAACAGTAAATGAATTTTCCTTTGAACTGAATGTAGCCATAATAGGAGGCACAGAATGGGCCACAAATACCAATATTGATTTCTTTTGGCACTGCTCTCTTGGCCTGAAACCCCTGGCAAGAGGGGCACTTTGCGCAGGAGTATTTTCAATGTTTCTGTGAAAAATTATCAAAATGCTAAAATCCACATTGAATTTGAAATATGGCTCTGAAATGCGCTTTTCTCAAGCTTTGTTGAAAAAAACAATTTATTACAGCACTTAATCTTTCTGATGAAAGAAAAGGAGATTTTAGCCTGCTAATAAGCTGTATAGAAGCCATGACTAATTAATCTAATTATAGCAGACAAAATGTGATTGTACTAAAACTGTGCCTCAAGAAACTGAAGTTGCCAGACCCTCAAAGGCTAATAAACCAACACACGTTAATAGAATATAAACACCAATAAAGTTGACAGTAGCTGTATCATTTATAGTAAAATCAATACTACAATCATCATAAATGACAATCTGAAGAGTACTGAGTATCTGATAATATAGAATTCACAATCTGAGGATCCCGAAATGCATCAAAGGAGTGCAGATTATTGACCAGCGACTGCAACTCTGAGTTGTGCAGCTCACGAGGACAGAGGAGGTGAGTTGAGGCTGGAGACACCTGACACAGGCAGCACACTTGGACACATCATAGAATCATAGAACAACCAGGTTGGAAGGGACCCATCGGATCATCGAGTCCAACCATTCCTATCAAACACTAAACCAAGTCCCTCAAGACCTCATCCACCCGTCCCTTAAACACCTCCAGGAAAGGTGACTCAACCACCTCCCTGGGCAGCCTATTCCAATGCCCAATGACCCTCTGTGTGAAAAACTTCCTCCTAATCTCTAGCCTAAATCTCCCCTAGCGGAGCTTGAGGCCATTCCCTCTTGTGCTGTCCCCTGTCACTTGGGAGAAGTGAGATCTACATCTTCCCACCTCTCAGCTCAGTAAAAGTACATGCAGATCTCTTAGCATTACATTGTAATGCCACCTAAACCTAAGATACACAGTGGGAGAAAGGAAGCTGAGTGCAAATGAGGCTAACGACTATCTGCAGAAAAATACCATCGTGGCAACGGGAAGGTCTAAGAGCTGCCAGGTGTTCAGAGTGATACCTTGATTCCTCCCCAGGAGTGATCAGAAAGGAAGTCCACAGGGCTCGTGACTCCGGGCTGTGCTGGGTATCTCAGTAGGAAATCCAGTTCTACCGCGTTGATTTCTTTATTCATCAGAAGTATCTGTAAATCCAAAAAAACAAGATATTCTTGAGCAGCCAGGATACAGCACAGTAACACGCTCTAGTAGATTAGCAGGGAAGTGCAGGAGCACCTCCCGTCTGAGGCCAGGCTGAGAGAGTTGGGGTTGTTCAGCCTTGAGAAGAGAAGGCTCCAAGGAGATCTTACAGTGACCTTCCAGTACCTGAAAGGGGCTACAAGAAAGCTGGGGAGGGACTGTTTAAAACGGTTTGTGGTGATAGGACGAGGGGCAACTGGTATAAACAGGAGAGGGGCAGATTTAGACTAGACATAAGGAACAATTTCTTCACTATGAGAGTGATGAGGCACTAGAACAGGTTGCCCAGGGAAGATGTAGGATGAGGATTCTAAACATCAGTATTATACAGCTGAAAGGGAGCTAGTCAGATTTCCTGGCTAGTCTTAAGGTAGGAGCTGTGATCCCAGTGATGCATTTAGGTCCTTTCCAGTGGTGTGCAGGGGAAAATACTTTAATACAACCCTAAAATTTTTATAATGATGCAACTTCTACAGTATTATAAGCTGGGGCTGCTCCACCCCTGGAGGTGTTCAAGGCTAGGTTGGATGCAGCCTGATCTAGTGGGATGCGTCCCTGCCCAACACAGGAGTGTTTGAACTAGATGATCTTGAAGGTTTCTTCCAACCCAAACTATTCTATGAAGCTATGATTAATTTTTCAATCACAGAATCATAGAACAACCAGGTTGGAAGGGACCCATCGGATCTTCTAGTCCAACCATTCCTATCAAACACTAAACCAAGTCCCTCAAGACCTCATCCACCCGTCCCTTAAACACCTCCAGGGAAGGTGAATCAACCACCTCCCTGGGCAGCCTATTCCAATGCCCAATGACCCTCTGTGTGAAAAACCTCCTCCTAATCTCCAGCCTAAATCTCCCCTGGCAGAGCTTGAGGCCATTCTCTCTTGTTCTGTCCCCTGTCCCTTGGGAGAAGAGCCCAGCTCCCTCCTCTCCACAACCTCCTTTCAGGGAGTTGTAGAGAGTAATGAGGTCTCCTCTCAGCCTCCTCTTCTCCAGGATAAACAACCCCAGCTCTCTCAGCCGCTCCTCATAGGTTCTGTTCTCCAGCCCCTTCACCAGCCTCCTCACTCTTCTCTGGACTTGCTCCAGAGCCTCAACATCCTTCTTGTGGTGAGAGGCCCAGAACTGAACACAGGATTCATATAGCTGCCACACTTGTGGCAAATAAATACAGTGCTTCATGTTGAGAGGGATGAAATATGCCATGTAGATACTTTGGGTCTCCCCAAAAGCAGACCAGGAACAAGCACGGAGACCGGCAACATAAGAGGATCAAAGTTTGGGAAAAGTGTGTAGCTAGGGCTGCGATGCTGGTTCATAGATAACACACTAAATCATAGAATCATAGAACAACCAGGTTGGAAGGGACCCATCGGATCTTCTAGTCCAACCATTCCTATCTAACACTAAACCAAGTCCCTCAAGACCTCATCCACCCATCCCTTAAACCCCTCCAGGGAAGGTGACTCAACCACCTCCCTGGGCAGCCTATTCCAATGTCCAATGACCCTCTGTGTGAAAAACTTCCTCCTAATCTCTAGCCTAAATCTCCCCTGGCAGAGCTTGAGGCCATCCCCTCTTGTCCTGTCCCCTGTCACTTGGGAGAAGAGCCCAGCTCCCTCCTCTCTACAACCTCCCTTCAGGTAGTTGTAGAGAGTAATGAGGTCTGAGGAGCAGACCCTGCTAGCAGAGGGACAGCCTGCAGGGAGTACTGCAAGTGCTGTGCTTGATAGCTGCAGCTGGTGAACAAATAGCTTTCTTAAACAGAACCAGAGTGTACAGCCCTAGCACGTGGTACCAAGGTCTTATCCATCTCTCATTATCATGTTCCATTTTGAAAGAAAGTAGAGAACATTTAAGAACAAGCAAAAGCAAAACAAGATGAAAAAACTAGAAAAAAAACCTCAACCAAACAAAAAAACCTCACAGTTCATGCATGAAGCAGGTCCCTGTGGGCTCAAGCAGTGGAAAGTACTTGGGTCATTCAGATACTGCTGAGAAGAGGAGGGTGAAGGAAGACTTCATCGCTTTCTACAGCTCCCTGAAAGGAGGCTGTAGCCAGGTGGGTGCTGGTCTCTTCTCCCAAGTAATAAGCAATAGGATGGGAGGAAATGGCCTCAAGTTGTGCCAGGGTAGGGTTATACTAGATATTAGGATAAATTTCTTTATTAAAAGAGTGGTGAAGCACTGGAAGACGCTGCACAGGGAAGTGGTGAGGTCTCCATCCCTCAAAGGGTTCAAAAAGCACGTAGACGTAACACTTAGAGACAGGGTTGGATGGTTGGACTGAATGATCTTAAAGGTCTTTTCCAACCTCAATGATTCTATGATTTATGATGCTAAGATTCTTTCTATGTTTTTTACCATCGAAAGTGGCTTTCAGAAATAATGACACATAGAATAAACCACCAGAGCTTTCAGGAATGACTTTCAGGAATAATGAATGGCTTTCAGGAATAATGACACATAGAATAAACCACCAGAGCAATGCTCAAGGTAATTCTGGAAAACCACACATGCTCATGAACCCAGCTGGAGCCACAGATCCAAGTGCACTGCCAGACTGCTGAAGTATCAGAGACAAATTCCAAAACCCTTAATATCAATTCGAGGTGGGAAAAGAGCAATGCTGAAGCAGCAAGGTTGCCATTTCCTTGTCACAGATCCTAAATTGTATCTCGTTATTGCCTACTGGGCCATGGCGTCTCTTCCACCACCAATAGCAATGAGCTACTCAGTCCAAGCGCCAACTGCTTTTTCATGTGGGAGAATCCTGTGCCTCATCATTCATTTGCCTCCACACGTTGAAACTGTGGATGCTGGTTTTACTGACAGCTTGAAGTGACCCATTAACAATTTTCAATGCTTAATGTGGACACAAGCAGAACGTGTGCTACTTAAACGCTCTTTAAAGACGTGCACTGGAAAATTTAGTTATCCTTTGGGTCAGACAGGCTGATATTGCAAAATATAAGGTGACTTTTACACACAGACAATTTATCAACTAAATATATTGTTAGAGTCCATTATATATATATATATATATGTATATATATACTTGTTTTTATTTTAATGCAGAATTTTGTTATGTAGAATTTAAAAAGCCACAGCAATCACTGAATCAATACAGACTGGGAGAAGTCTGGCTGGAAAACTGCCAGGAGGAGAGGGACCTGGGGGTGTTGGTCGACAGCCGACTGAACATGAGCCAGCAGTGTGCCCAGGTGGCCAAGAAGGCCAATGGCATCCTGGCTTGGATCAGAAATGGTGTGACCAGCAGGGCCAGGGAGGCGATTCTCCTTCTGTACTCAGCACTGGTGAGGCCGCTCCTTGAATCCTGTGTTCAGTTGTGGGCCCCTCACCACAAGAAGATGTTGAGGCTCTGGAGCAAGTCCAGAGAAGAGCGACGAGGCTGATGAAGGGGCTGGAGAACAGAACCTATGAGGAGTGGCTGAGAGAGCTGGGGGTGTTTAGCCTGGAGAAGAGGAGGCTGAGAGGAGACCTCATTACTCTCTCCAACTACCTGAAGGGAGGTCGTGGAGAGGAGGGAACTGGGCTCTTCTCCCAAGTGACAGGGGACAGGACAAGAGGGAATGGCCTCAAGCTCAATCAGGGAAGTTTTAGGCTAGAGATTAGGAGGAAGTTTTTCACAGAAAGGGTCATTGGGCATTGGAATAGGCTGCCCAGGGAGGTGGTTGATTCACCTTCCCTCGAGGGGTTTAAGGTGTGGGTAGACAAGGTCTTGAGGGACATGGTTTAGTGTTTGATAGGAATGGTTGGACTCGATGATCCAGTGGGTCTCTTCCAACCTGGTTGTTCTATGATTCTATGATTCTATGAACTAGACCTGCACAGTGTTTCAGCAGTACAAACTTTGTTCATATCTGTGTTCTACATGTCAGAGCATTAAAGCCATTCACTGCCCAAACTTAATAACAACTTTGCAACACCATGCCAAGCACTATTTATTGACTGAATTTGACTTCATTGTAGGGCTATACAAAGCTGTCCTTGCTCAAATCATTATACTAACACACCAGACAAAAGACAGCAGGCATATAGAATGCATTTCTTTGGGATAAAACCATTAAGCCTTCAAGAGCAGCCTGTGTTGCTCTTCTTCTTCGGGTCCTGCAAGCTGGTATTACTCTCTCAAATAACCGTATGTCAGCATAATGCAAATCAAACACAGGACCTGTAATGCTTATCAGTAAGAGAGGCAGAGAAGAAAATCAGTTCCTCAGCCCTTGCATTTGCTGCTCTGATGCTGAAGGCCACAGCGGTGACAGCTGGAGATTTCTCTGCATTCCCATATCTTTGCCTGTAAAATAAATCATTGCATACAAATTGCATAAAATGGTGACGTTTACCTGGAAGGTAACTTGAGCAGTGTAGGTCAGCTTATCACATTCAAACAGCCCCCGGGTTGTGTACTGGAACACGGAGAAGGTAATGCTGTCGATGAGGTTCAGCACACGCGCTGCGAGGCTCTCATCTGGAGGTGCCCTCTCAATGGCTTTCTGAAACACGATGTTGAATGCCTACGTTGGGAAACATAGATAGAGGCTGATGGTTTCTAGATGGTCTTTGCATCCTTCTGGGTACCACCTGAAGTGCTGCAATAAGCAAAGTTGACTCATGCTTTCTCTCTGGAGCCAGAAAACATTCATAGAATCACAGAATTGCTTGGTTGAAAAAGACATTTGAGATCATGGAGTCCAACCCTAGTTGTCCGCTACTAAACCATAGCCCTGAGCACACCTCATCTACTGTCTTTTAAATACTTCCAGGGATGGGGACTCAACCACCCTCTGCCAGTGCCTGAGAACACTTTCATAGAATCATAGAATCACCAGGCTGGAAAAGATCTCTTGGACGACCAAGTCCAACCATTCCTATCTGGCACTAAAACATGACCCCGAGCTCCTTGTCTACCCATCTTTTAAACACCTCCAGGGAAGGTGACTCAACCACCACCCTGGGCAGCCTGTTCCTGTGCCCAACGACCCTTTCTGTGAAATACTTTTTCCTAACGTTCAGCCTAAACCTCCCCTGGTGGAGCTTGAGGCCATTCCCTCTCATCCTGTCCCCTGTCACTTGGGAGAAGAGCCCAGATCCCTCCTCTCCACAACCTCCTCTCAGGGAGTTGTAGAGAGCAATGAGGTCTCCCCTCAGCCTCCTCTTCTCTTCTGTCAGTGAAAAAGTTTTTTTCCTGCTATCTACTTCCCTTTCCCAGCAGTGTGGATCACCAGCTACAAGAAACAGAATGCACCTAGAGGCTAGACCCCATATCTGCCTTTAGCTGCTTTTTCCGGAACGCACACTCAGGCAATGATGACATTCCCTGTGACACTGCGTTCTCCTGGGCTTAAGAAAGTAGTGCAGAAACAGATTGACTGAATTAAGACACAATGGGTATAGGAAACATTTCTCAGGCCAAATGTGTTCTCTCCCAGGGATTACACAGTCCACTTTATCCGCAAATACAGAAGCAAAAGACAGCAGCGTTCCCAGAGGGTAGCACACCTCCCATTGCACAAACGTTTCAACTTAGCAAAAAAGCAATTCCCTTAGATGAAAAAACAGAAAAAGTCCGATGAGCATTTTCCTGTCTGGGTTCAGCAAACGAGGAGATGAAAAGGACAGGTAGGACTTCATCTTGTGGAAATGGGATTAAGCAGTCAGTGAAGTCCCCTCAGGGCTGGGTGCATGCAATGAGGCTGATGCTTTTATATAAGATACTAAGGTTTCTTGTAACAACATTTCTGATCTAAATGAGAAAAGACAAAAAACTTTCAGAGCTGCCTGAATTAGAGCCATTAGCAAATTATCAAATGCAGCTGGAATAAGAAAAAGAAAACAAAGGTTAAGTCCTGATGAGTGATGCAAAGGCTCCATAAAGTGGGATCCAGCTGATAGGAAATAACCAGGCCAATACAAATTAATATCACCAACCGGACCGGACACGTCTGTGCTGGCAGCATTATTTTTAGGGTCCTACAAAGGAAAAACAATGCCTCAACAAATTAAAGTTACATTGATACCTACTGCATTATTAAATAATTGCAAAATGGATTTTCCTGCTTTAAGTTCTTTACATTATGTTAAAATATGCTGCAGAGAAACGTATAAATCTTATGTGCTCTAATTCATAATGGGCTTCTAGCTGGGTGGTAAGTATTTTAAAATCATTTCTGTGCATCTTTACACAATGTTTTATGATCTGTCATCAACATTTATTAGATAAAAACATGTCACCCAATAATTTTCTATGTATTTATACACATTGCCAATGTTAACTGGAAAACATAAACCAAACAAAACCCAGAAGACGTAGATTAAAGGTGAAACCTCAGAAACTCCTCTATCTATTATGTATGTGTAAGGAATGAATCTTTCAAAAGGCACCCTTGCACAAAAGATGCTCTGTACGTTTTTCTGGTAAAATTATTTCAGCATATGAGTCATAGATACCAAAAAGAAAAGCTTTTTTTTGTGGATGCGGCTCAAAATATTGTATTCTCTTCTCAATTACTTTTTTGAGGTCACTTGTCAAGGTAAGATATCATTTGGAAGAAGTTCTAGACTGGCGTGCCATCTCGTTTAACCCTCCATCTTCCAAAACACCTTTATCCTAAGATAAAACCGGTATTACATTTATTAAAATCTGAACAGGGATCTGAACAGGCTGGACCGCTGGGCTGAGACCAATGGGATGAGGTTTAACACGGTCAAATGGTGGATCCTGCACTTGGGGCACAACAACCCTGAGCAGCTACAAACTAGGAGAAGTCTGGTTGGAAACTACCTGGAGGAGAAGGACCTGGGGGTGTTGGTTGACAGTGACTGGACATGAGCCAGTAGTGGCCCAGGTGGCCAAGAAGGCCAATGGCATCTTGGCTTGGATCAGAAACGGCGTGACCAGCAGGGCCAGGGAGGTTATTCTCCCTCTGGACTCAGCAATGGTGAGGCCGCTCCTCGAATCCTGTGTTCAGTTGTGGGCCCCTCAGCACAAGAAGGATGTTGAGGCTCTGGAGCAAGTCCAGAGAAGAGCAACAAAGCTGGTGAAGGGGTTGGAGAACAGGCCCTATGAGGAACGGCTGAGAGAGCTAGGGGTGTTTACCCTGGAAAAGAGGAGGCTGAGGGGAGACCTCATTGCTCTCTCCAACTCCCTGAAAGGAGGTTGTGGGGAGGAGGGAGGAGGAGGAATGGTTGGACTCAGTGATCTGGTGGGTCTCTTCACACCTGGTGATTCTGTGAAAACATTAAAAGCAGAACTCTTTAATAAATACCTGTCTCACTTAAGCCTACTCTCTTGTCCAGGTCATTTGTTAAACCTGGTCAGCTTCCCCCCACAGAAAAGGAAAAAGGGAAACACGAGACACTGAGACTTGTGGGTTGGAATCTACCACCAAACTAGTTTCAATGCATCAATAATAATAATACTAAAAGGAAGATAACTATTAATAAGAAAACAGTAAAGTATATACAAGCACAAAAAAGCCAATTCCAACTCCCCAGTGACCATGGTCATCACTGACCCTGCAGGGCAGGGGTGGGGAAGGTCCCAGACTGGACTCAGCAGCAGGCATGAGCCGGACTTGGGAACTAGATCCAGGAACATGTGGATGGGTCGAGGGGCAGACAGATGGGCAAGGTCCACCCTGAACAACAAACAGTGAAGAGAAGGGGGCGAAGAATGACCCCAGTGATCCCTAACCTTTTATCCTGACATGAATATATGGCATGGAATACTCTGTTGGCCAGGTTGGGTCACCCGTCCACACCTCCCAGCAGGTTTGAACCCCTTTGCCAGCACCTCTGGAATGGTCTTAATTTCCACAGGAATAGCTGTGAGCAGTGGCCTCTCTGCACATCAATGGCCCATTGCCTTGGTGAGAACTATTGGGCTGAAAAGTCAGAGAAAAATGTTCTCCTTTACCAGCACAATACCCCGAAAAAAGCCCTTGGGTCTCTATTGGCCAGACCTATTGAGACCTCTCTGCAGGGGATACTCTGCACTTTCATTTTTAGTGCAGCAGGTCCATAAAAACTGCTCAGGGACCAAGGCTTCCTCAGTCCTGGGCAACAGAGTGTTTGCAGGGAGCTTTGGATCAATCTTTCCCAACGGGTGTTAAGCACTATTGCAACTAAAGGTAAGAGTAATGTATGCAAAGTCGGTTTATATAGAAATAAATTACAGGCAATTTTTCCATAAAACCAAATCACTAGAATGGCTTTAATCTGATCAACTTTTAGCCTGGGAGCTCAGATATTCCCAAGTGGCACAAGACAATGACTTTGAAGCTCAGTAAGAGAGAGAGAGAGGCAGTGGCACTGCCTCCCACAGCTGCAGGTAGGAGGAGGTTCCCACAGCTCATGGGCACAATACCTTCAAAGAGAACTGGTACATGGGGTGGATGGCATGGAGGTCGTTCATGGTGAAGTACATCAGAGAGGCCCGTGCGGCAGCAGGCCTGTAGTGCTCCCTGGCCTCATTTATCTTTGTTTCTGTCACCTTAGACTCCTGGACCTGGGAGGAAAACACAGAACAAAACTACTGTGAAAACATGGCTGTGAACTGAGCGGGCAGCCCAGGAGAGGATTAGCATCTGTCACAAAGAGGGGGCGACCTGCAAGGACCAGCCACCACCCTCCGATCCATGGTGCAGCCAGGCTTGAGATGTCTGCTCCCAGCATCTCCCTTCCTCTGGTTTATCCTCCATTTAACTGTATTTAGAGCCTGTTGCCCAACCCTCTATTTTCCCGAGTCATTCCAGGCATCTCACTAGGGTCTCTGCTCTTCACTGGTTGGAATTGATTTTCTCATCGATTACATTCTCCTGCTATTTGCCCCCATCCTGTGCGGACTAATAACACAGGCCTGAACAGACTTAGTCCTGCTCTCGAGGCAGCTCTTTCCAAGGCTGAGAACTGCTAAGTGATAATAGCTATATGATTCTTTTCCTCACCAGCATTTAACGCACTCAAACCTTGCTGGCCAGGTGTCTGCACAGCTGCTGGGATGGACATGGCAAAAATACTTTCTGCTTGAGATTGCAAACTCAGTGGATGCCAGTTCCCAGTCTGTGGGCATAAAGACTCTAGAATTGTGTGTATGCTGGGGCAATGGTGTGACCAGCAGGTCCAGGGAGGTGATTCTCCCTCTGCACTCAGCATTGGTGAGGCCGCTCCTTGAATCCTGTGTTCAGTTGTGGGCCCCTCAGCACAAGAAGGATGTTGAGGCTCTGGAGCGAGTCCAGAGAAGAGCAACAAAGCTGGTGAAGGGGCTGGAGAACAGGCCCTATGAGGAGCGGCTTTGAGATCTGGGGGTGTTTAGCCTGGAGAAGAGGAGGCTGAGGGGAGACCTCATTACTCTCTACAACTACCTGAAAGGAGGTTGTGGAGAGGAGGGAGCTGGGCTCTTCTCCCAAGGGACAGGGGACAGGACAAGAGGGAATGGCCTCAAGCTCCGCCAGGGGAGATTTAGGCTGGAGATTAGGATGAAGTTCTTCACACAGAGGGTCATTGGGCATCGGAATAGGCTGCCTAGGGAGGTGGTTGATTCATTTTCCCTGGAGGTGTTTAAGGCACGGGTGGATGAGGTCTTGAGGGACTTGGTTTAGTGTTTGATAGGAATGGTTGGACTGGAAGATCCGATGGGTCCCTTCCAACCTGGTTGTTCTATGATTCTATGATTGTGTGTATGCTAGGGCAAACAGCCGATGCCTTGGTGAACCTGAGATATTAGGAGCAAGCAGGGAGCAAACAACTGATGTTCTCATGCTTACTAGCTTGTTGAAATCTTGGAATCTTTATAAAGACCCACGGCTCTTAATAAGGAACGGGTGGACAAGGTGCTGAGGAGCATGGTTTAGTGTTTGATAGGAATGGTTTGACTCGATGATCCAGTGGGTCTCTTCCAACCTGGTGATTCTATGTTTCTATGATTTTAGGCTAGGGATGCGCCAGGTAGAAAACATGAAGATAAGGAGAACATCTGCACGAAACAGGGAGTTGCACTCTGTTGCTGTATTGTGGGATTCTCATGGGCGGAAATTCACTGGGAGAGCTGTCACTTGATACGGAGGCACTATATAAGGTTTGCATTCTCTAAATAAAGTTGATCTTGATTGTCACCCCCATTGACGAGGTCCGTGCCTTAATCACTACACCAGTCAGTACTAAAATCCATCTTAACTGAGAAAGTGTGATGTATTCAGGATTCCACTGGAACAGTTTAAAGCTGCCTTGATACAGCATGTAGATTTTATTGTCTTTACATCAGGCAGTGATGTTTTCACTGGTTTTAAATAGACCATTTAACGTACAAAAGCCCTAAAGAATTAAACGGCTTGAAGCTGTACAGAACGGACAGCACTTCAATTGGTACCACTTTCTATTCTCTACTCAGCAGAAAGGGTAGAGATAAGCACAGAAAGATGTTACACTCCAGCCAGAAATCCTCCAAGATATCATCACACACATGATTTTCTCTAGCTTACGTACCTTCTCTTCAATTCCAGCCGCTGTCTGTTTAGTAATCTCCAAGTTCTCCACCAATGCTGTATCTCCCAGGAATTTCCCAGATGCTGATGACAACCGAGAGAGCAAGTTGTCCTCTAACGTTTTCAAGGTGATTTTGAATCCATTCTGTTGCTTCGTGAGCTCTGACTGCAAATAAGTTCAGAAAGTTTTAGCTGTGGTAAACCTGTGGTAAAGTAAGGGTTAACCAACTTCATGCGGGAACAGGCTTCTTTCTACCTGACACTTGCTATAGTCCAATATTGCTTAATCCTGCTCTCTGCAGCTCCTGGGCATGGGCAGAGCTCTGGGGATCACTCTATCCAATAAGCCATCAACTCAGAGAAACCTTGGACGGCACAGAAAGCACCAGGGGAATGGAGCCCTTTTCACTACAAATGTATTAAAATGCTAGAAATTAATCAGGAGGGAAAGACCTTCACCCCTAATCTCAAGCAGACATCCTCTGTCTTCTAAGAAATATCCACTCATTTAAGTCAGCCTGGACAGTCCCTGCTGTTTCCTACCTCTCCTGGTGAACCCCTACACTTGGCACTACACCCCACCACCCATCACCCCAGCAACGAAGACCAAGAGATTAAAACCTCATGGTAAAACCAGCCGTAAGGTCATTTCGGTCCAGAGATGAGCACAACACAGGTTCAAGACTGAGAGCAGAGTCACAGCCTCACCTGATTGCTGCTTGTGTTTGTATTCTAGCCTCTAAATGTCCCTGGGACTGATGGCTAACAGTGCCAGAAGCTGGGTATGCAAAGGCAAAGTCTCCCAGCCAAAGGATTTGCAAACTTAGCACTAAGACAGCCAAGGAGATCCCGACCAGCACCAACCAGCTTGCCTCAAGAATGGATCTTCTGAATTACAGGGCAAATTCTTCCAGTTTCTGTGAAACGGCCTCTCTGTTCTCCCCAGACACTTGTGCCATTTCCCTCTCTTCTGCAGAAATACCAGTCATTAACGCTGCTCATGGTGGAAGCAAAGCCTCTCACCTGGCTCACTTGAGAACTGATCCTACAGAATAAGCTTTCTCCCATGAAATGCCCTATTCCATGTGTTTGCTCAAAGAAATGGAATCTTTCCCAGATTTGGGGTATATTACAATATTCCACTATACAGTCCTATTGTGAATGCTTATTTTTAGCATTACCACAGAAAACGTCCTGCAGGAAAGCTGAGCGTCTGATTTGGATGCTGCTACGATACAAGCCTGGTGACTACTCACTACATAAATGAAGTCAACCGCTAACACTCTGGTACATAAAACACTACAGTGGGACACAGTTTTGAACCCTTGGACTGTATTAGAATCATAGAATCATAGAATAAGCAGGTTGGAAGAGACCCACCGGATCATTGAGTCCAACCATTCCTATCAAACACTAAACCATGTCCCTCAGCACCTTGTCCACCCATCCCTTAAACACCTCCAGGGAAGGTAACTCAATCCTCTCCCTGCGCAGCCTCTGCCAGTGCCCAATGACCCTTTCTGGAAAAAAAAAATTTCCTAATGTCCAGCCTGAACCTCCCCTGGTGGAGCTTGAGGCCATTTCCTCTTGTCCTGTTCCCTGTCCCTTGGGAGAAGAGCCCAGCTCCCTCCTCTCCACAACCTCCTTTCAGGGAGTTGGAGAGATCAATGAGGTCTCCTCTCAGCCTCCTCTTCTCCAGGATAAACACCCCCAGCTCCCTCAACCAAGTAGCTTGCAAATGAGTGTTCTATAACCCCACCAAACCAACCAGCTCCATAAAGTATTAGACATGGTACACGTGAACTTGAACAAGCCATGGCAACTGGTACATTTAATGCTCCAGAGACTGTTTTTGGAAAACACACCCACACCTTCCAACCGCCCACAAGGTCTGGAAGAACCCTAGAAATGGGGAAAGTAATCCCATGCCTTTTCCAAATCCACAGTGGGTATGAGAGTCAGCAGTATTTGCTCTGTTGTCAGGGGTTTTCAAGTAGATTAACTAAGTCTTTCATTACTAAGTCATCTTTCAATATTTGGGCTGAAAAGCCATATACTTGCCGCACATACGCTCACTCCATGTTAATGTCATCCCAAGAATTCAGCAGAGTGTGCACCGAAGCACGTCTTTTATTGGTATTTCAGCTATAAAGGGCTGGTTTTAAAGGCCGGTTCCGTAGACATTATACACAGGAGCTTGCCCACAGTGGTAAATATTTTACAAGTCTTGAAAGAGGAAAACTAACGCGGCTAATTTTGTGTGTTCCTGTCATTCAAGCATAGCATGCCTTGAAAAATGACATTTTGCAAGCTATTATTCCAGACCATGGACTGTAAGCCCTGGAGTTATTAACGAGAACGTGTGTGATTTTCACTCCAGTAGCTTGTAATCACCAGGCGATTTCTGAAATGCACCCTTAGAAGTGGCTACAATGGCATATTCCCCACAACTGCCTGCATCTGTTGGGGCTTTATCATCCCATTGTTTCCAGCAGGAGCAAGGTCATCATTTCTTATTTCTGCAGTGGAGCTAATTATCTGTTATTTCACAGTTGATACAGAACAGTGCTGCTTCTGGTGAATGGGTTACTCTGAGAGCCTTCAAAATTCCATCCCATGACAAAAAAAAAAAAAAAAAAAAAAAAGAGCTCACCAGAGATAGAGGTCAATTTTATAGGATTTGCTCCCAAACCTTCCCAGCTCAGACACCAAACTGTGGTGAGCCACAATTGCCACCTTCCTCTCCTTCACTTTTCTGCTGACTTTATTGTGTTATTTTAACATCACAAAACAGACAAAAAAAATTAAACCCTTGCATTTTCGGTCCACTCCTGCAAAGCACATTCTCATCAGAAGAGGAGCCTCAGCTCTGTCCCCCATAACCCAACCATGGAACCATAGAATAGTTTGGGTTAGAAAGAACCTTAAAGATCATCTAATTCCATGGGCAGGGACACCTCCCACTGGATCAGGCTGCCCAAGCCCCATCCAACCTGGCCTTGAACCCTTCCAGGGATGGGGCAGCCACAGCTTCCCTGGGCAACCTGCAAAAACGCAGGCACTTACACACACACACACGTTACCCCCTGAATAAGCAGGGCTTCACCTTAATTCATGGTTTATTTACCTGTATCTGCCAAAATATTTTTCCTAAGGCAGTTTTTGGCACTAAAAAGACAACGAATTTGAGGCAAATCCCATTTTAGACGTTTCTGTCCAAACACTGAAGTCTGGTGACGGTGGGAGATACCTGGAACCAACCCTGGAGCACAGTTGTGCTGAGCATACAAGTGGGACCAGTTAAAGGCCGGAGGGTCTGCACAGACCTGAGAGGGAAGGTCTCAGCACTTGCCTTGCTTGCCATGGCCTGAATTGGCTTTAGTTCCTCTTAGCTGTGATTGTCTCAGGGCCAGGTCACTACTGCCTTAACCTGTCTTAGTGTGGCTTTAATTTAGAGTCAGAGCAAGCAGCTATTCAGGACAAACTGATCTGTCTCTAGAACCAAAATAAGGTAGAGCATTCAGCCTCTGAACACTCGTTGTAACAGGAACGCGATTCTATAGATCAGCTAAAGGTAGCTTCAAAGGCAGGAAAGAACGGAAATAGTCGATAGCTGCTGGGGCAGCGAGACTGCAGCAGGAGGGAGAAAGAAGACATAGTAGCCTCTGTTATTATCTTGCTGTGTCAAAGAGAGACAAAGGTCTTAAATATTCTAACAGGGAAAAAAAAAATTACATCTACACCAATCTGCATCTACTTAGTGCTTTCTGAAGCAAGACTACAGCCCCATGTCATGAGCCAGTGACCTGGCTGGCATCTAGGGGCTTAATTCCTTAGTCCTGGGCTCAAACTTCTTCCACAACATGCATGCCCTGAAGAAGCAGGGATTTCAAAGGATAAGATCCCTAATTTGCATCCTTTTCACTGTTTTCTAATAAACAGTTCTTCCACAGCATGGGAGGGAAGCACTGCAGATTTTTATTTACTAATATTTAGAGCCCAATTGTGGATTTGTTGACGGTAAATGATATTGAATCTGTCTTTCTTATTGTGACAGCAACCACTAACAGCGACGTTGCTGAGGCTAAGAGGCACGGTCCTTAACCTAATAGCAGTTATGGCACCGCTGTGCTAATCACAGTCGCCCCCCAGAAGCCCCTTTATGCAAATTCACAGAGGAAAGCAGCTTCTTAAGCATTTCCTGAGTGTGTGCGAAGAGTGTCTGATCATGGGGCTCTGGGTCTCTCTCCGTCCCAGTGAGACAGCCCTGACTTACCCATTAAATCAGTTCATTATGTATTTTTGATGCCATCTTTTGGCTCGTTAGCACATGAGTCTGGTTAAAACTAAATGCATCATTAAGACTGCAGAGCTGAGGTACTTTAGAACCTCATTAAACGAAAAGTTTATAACAAAGCCGGCCTGGCCTGACTGAACACAAGCAGTACATTTATTCCCACTCTCAGTAAATATTTAGTATTATACATATTCGTTAGATTGCTAAGAGTGCCATTAGAACAGAAGATTTTCTTCAAAAAATTATCTTGAAACTGAAGCCATACTTACTTTAATAGAGAGGGAAGAACATTTTGGCCTGTTGCAAACAAGTGAGAGGAAAAAACAGAACAGGAAAATTTCATTACCAGACTCACAATATTTACAATAAGAATCCTGTACAATAAATGTGTAAGGATTTCAAGTCTAGTAGATATGGAGATGATTGGAGGGCTCGAACACCTCCCGCACAAGGACAGGTTGAGAGAGCTGGGGTTGTTCAGCCCAGAGAAGAGAAGGTTCCAAGGAGACCTTAGAGCAGCTTCCAGTGCTGAGAAGAGCTCCAGGAAAGCTGGGGAGGAGCTCTTGATCAGGGAGTGCAGGGATTGAACAAGGGACAACAGTTTTCAGGTGGAAGATGGGAGATGGAGATCTTAGGAAGAAATGTTCTCCTGGGAGGGTGGGGAGGCCTCGGCCCAGGCTGCCCAGAGCAGTGGTGGCTGCCCCATCCCTGGAGGGGTTCAAGGCCAGGTTGGTTGGGGCTTGGAGCCCCTGACCAAGTGGGAGGTGTCCCTGTCCTTGGTAGGGAGGTTGGAGGTGGGTGAGCTTGGAGATCCCTTCCAAACCATTCCACAATTTGACAAAAATCAAGTGACATTAATATTTCCAAAATTAAATCTCTAAAGTCCAGAATAAACTGATGTAATGAGGACCATTTCCAAGAAAAGTAGGAAAAGGAAGAGATTCTTACCCAATTTTTTTGAGAGTAAAATAGGAATTGCCCTTTAAGTGTTCCCCAAATACCAAGAAAACTTCCACAATGTTTATCAATTCAAGGGAAAACCTCCTGATTTTATGATGAGCTCAGCAATCTCTGAAACCATACATGAAATGCTATTTTGCTTTGTTATAGTAGTAGCACTACTGACCTTGAGCTCCTCCAAGTCAGGTCTCTCCATGTTGACCACTGCCGCAAGCAACTGATCCTCCAAGCCATCTCGCGTGACAGTGAAGTTGATGAGGGTGCACTGTGCCTGCAGCTCGGGTTGGAAATGAGGGTTTGCCAGCTTTGTGTGGAGGACGAGGCGGAAAGCAGGGTTGAAGTCGCATTCCTTGTCCCCAATCTTAATGTACCTGAAAACAGAGCAAAAGGAACATGAGCAAACACCTCTTCCAGGACATTCCATTCTGGTAGATGTCATTGACTGGTGCCACCACTCAAGTGGTGGCACCAGTCAATGACATCTACCAGAATGGGACTTTGCACTCTTTGCACAGATATTGCTATTAAAGCAAAAAGTATTCAAAACTGGACACGCTTGAAAACACTTCTGATATAGGATAAAAAATCTAGACAATTGCCCCTGAATTTTGGCTTCTGTTTGAGAATGCTCACAGCTTCTAGCAGCAGGATGGCCAGTTCAACCATGAATGTTCAACCGTGGAGAACAGGGCCTATGAGGAGCGGCTGAGAGAGCTGGGGGTGTTTAGCCTGGACAAGAGGAGGCTGAGGGGAGACCTCATTACTCTCTCCAACTCCCTGAAAGGAGGTTGTGGAGAGGAGGGAGTTGGCCTCTTCTCCCAAGTGACAGGGGACAGGACAAGAGGGAATGGCCTCAAGCTCCACCAGGGGAGATTTAGGTTGGACATCAGGAGGAAGTTTTTCACACAGAGGGTCATTGGGCATTGGAATAGGCTGCCCAGGGAGGTGGTTGAGTCACCTTCCCTGGAATTGTTTAAGGTACGGGTGGATGAGGTCCTGAGGGACATGGTTTAGTGTTTGATAGGAATGGTTGGACTCGAAGATCCAATGGGTCTCTTCCAACCTGGTTGTTCTATGATTCTATGAATCCCACTTTGCTTTTTACAGAGGTCGAATTAAGCTTAAAGCTGGCCTCATATGCAAGAAAAACCTCTCAGAGTCAAGACTTTGGTTAGACACAGCTAAAATTGCCTCCTCTGTTGGTTCAGATCAGGCCAACTCTGTGGGCACACTGAGCTTGAGCAGTAAAGCCAGGTCTGGAGGGCACTTGGCTGCTGTTCCTGGGAGTTTAGGAACAGAAAGCACAACAGCACAAAAGACCCGTTCACACGTGCCACTAAACCTCCCTGAAGCTCACTCACCTTCCTTTCTTGATGGTTTCTCGCCCCAGTAATGGCCCCAAAACTGGATCCATGGATTCCTCTAGGTTTTCAATCAACACCAGTTCTCCTGCAGCCAGAGCTCGTTCCATTGTGTCCAAATACCTGTGGGAAACAGCATTGTTACTTGGGCGGTAAGGCTGACCAGGGTGCTTTGCAGCAAGGAGGGTGCCAGGGGAATGGAGAGGTGACGGCACAGCTACATCCACGTGCCAGCAGTTGCAAGAGAGACAGAGGAGCAAGATCGTGACACTGGCAGAATCTTGTCTGTCCAACAAAGAGAATCAGGCCTCCCAAGAGCAAGCAATAACAACTGTGTAGTCATGGTTCCCAAGACAAGAGCATGGATGCCAAGAAACAAAGATAGGACAGCAAACACAGGAGACAGGACAAGAGGGAATGGCCTCAAGCTCCACCAGGGGAGATTTAGGCTGGAGATTAGGAGGAAGTTTTTCACAGAAAGGGTCATTGGGCATTGGAATAGGCTGCCCAGGGAGGTGGTTGATTCACCTTCCCTGGAGGTGTTTAAGGTACAGGTGGATGAGGTGCTGAGGGACATGGTTTAGTGTTTGATAGGAATGGTTGGACTCGATGATCCGGTGGGTCTCTTCCAATCTGGTTGTTCTATGATTCTATGATTCTATGAAATACTTTGCTTCCTCTGGAACCCACTGGTACAGTTAATCTTGTAGAAAAGCAGAGATGAAAAGCAGCTCTCATTGCCATTTTGCCGAGGGTTTAGGGTCACATTTAAGACACTTTCTTTCCTCATGAGGTCCCCCTTTGCTCAGTGTCTAACTGTGAATCATGTGAATGCAGAGCACTGGGATGCTTTGAACCAGGAAGGGCAGGGTCAAATGCTTGTGTTCTCTCCTTCAGGGTTGCTCTGCACTTCACAAAACGTACTTCTCAGCAAAAAGGAGAGAAGGGACCTGGACAGGTGATGAGGAAACCCTGGGCTCTGTTAAACTACCACTATTAAACCACCACTGAATCACTTCAGCAAACACCATTCGTTAAAATTTAGGCTCCTGGTCTAAGCTAGAGAGTTTGGGAACTCAAGAGGTGATAGAAAGGTCTAAGTCAAGAATTTCAGAGTGATGTTTAGGCCTGACCTTTAAAGGAATCATTTAACAAACCTCATCTTTAATCAGCAGCCCCCATGTTTCTTGGTCCAGGAGTATTTTATGCAAAGAAACAGACAGAACGACAGCAGCTGCTCAAATGGCCCTTGCCTGAAGGAAAGAGGGGTGTGGGTTTAGAGCTTAAACTTTGGAAAACACTTTTGAATACACTTTCCAGTCAAACATCAGCTCAGTTGTGGCTGCTCCACCCCTGGAGGTTTTCAAGGCCACACTGGATGGGGCTTTGAAAGCAGCTGAAAGCAAAGAAGCACCACTTTTTAGATGATGAAACACTTCTTTATTTACTGTAATGGCCCTGAGACATCATGGCAAGACATTAAACTTCCCTCTTAGAGCACCTGTCAGCTCAGTGTGTGGCCAGGGAGGAAGGGGGAATAAAAGCTGCTGTTTGCACAGCAAGCTCTAATGGCAGCATATGCATGTTACAGAGTCTGCTCCTCTTAGAATCATAGAACAACCAGGTTGGAAGGGACCCATCGGATCATTGAGTCCAACCATTCCTATCTAACACTAAACCAAGTCCCTCAAGACCTCATCTACCTGTGCCTTAAACACCTCCAGGGAAGGTGAATCAACCACCTCCCTGGGCAGCCTATTCCAATGCCCAATGACCCTCTGTGTGAAGAACTTCCTCCTAGTCTCCAGTCTAAATCTCCCCTGGTGGAGCTTGAGGCCATTCCCTCTTGTCCTGTCCCCTGTCCCTTGGGAGAAGAGCCCAGCTCCCTCCTCTCCACAACCTCCTTTCAGGGAGTTGTAGAGAGTAATGAGGTCTCCTCTCAGCCTCCTCTTCTCCAGGATAAACACCCCCAGCTCTCTCAGCCGCTCCTCATAGGGGCCTGTTCTCCAGCCCCTTCACCAGCTTCATTGCTCTTCTCTGGACTTGCTCCAGAGCCTCAACATCCTTCTTGTGGTGAGGGGCCCACAACTGAACACAAGATTCAAGGAGCGGCCTCACCAGTGCTAAGTACAGAGGGAGAATCACCTCCCTGGCCCTGCTGGTCACACCATTTCTGATCCAAGCCAGGATGCCATTGGCCTTCTTGGCCACCTGGGCACACTGCTGGCTCATGGTCACTCGGCTGTCGACCAGCACCCACAGGTCCCTCTCATACTTAAGTGCTTCTTTTGGGATCCTTACTTTTACACAAGTTGCTTCGAACAACTGCCAGGCACAGTGACCAGGTTGGCCAGGAGAAAAGAAATTTGCTTTAATGAAAAATTAGTTGTATTTTCATCCCCCACGAGATCGAATACAAATTCTTGTTATTGTCTATAAGGAAAGCAGAGGAGGCAACAGCAAAACAACCTGGGCAACCCCAAGACATCTCCAAACCGGCATGAATTTAGAAGCACAAAGCTTGGGTCGCTCTTGCCTGTTGTCAGTGCTTTGCTCTGTATTAAGTAATCTCAGCACTTGTACTCAAGAAGGAATTAGACTCTGGGGATGCTCCATTCCAGCTGCGACACCTCACTAGAAATAGGTGTAAACTGAGATACAGCAGGAGACCAGTGTGTGTGCTGACTGAAGAGGAGCACCAAGAGTAGAAAAGCCTTCAAATGAAATATCGAGCAAGATTAATAGAGGAGTGCTGCAGTGAGAACCTCCTACAGCTGACACCAGAGTGGGAGTGGAGTTAACCCAGCTCATCTTCAGGGTATGGTAACACTCACGGCAACTTCATCCTCCATGCCCAGGCCCTCTCTTTTCTTCCAAGATGTAGGAAGCCCTCATCTCCCTCCTGGGTGAAACGGAGTCAGGACATGACATGTAAGATGAGCCCAACAGAGGATGCCATAAGGCCTATATGTAGCTTAGGCTCCAGCGCGCAGCTCTCGCCATCCTTAGTTTCAGAGGAGTTTCTATGGTAACGGCCCCTCTACTTAACAAGAAATCTCTTTATCATTTTTGGTAAGGAATAAGCAGCTAATGCACAGATATAGTTGAGGGTTTTCCTCACTGTAATTGGCTCAGATGGTCGCAGTTAAATATAAGCTGTTCCTCAAATAGAGATAACCATTAAAAAGATTCGTTATGTGATGAGGCTGGCGCTTACCCCTTCTGCCCAATTCGGATCACTCGAAGGTCTTCACCATACTTTGTTTTGATCCATTTGATGCCTTGCAGCTGAGGATCCACCATGAGGGGCCAGCGCTCACAGTTGGTGAGGATGGTGGCATTTTCCGTGGACATCCGATCCGCTGGCAGGCCCTCGTTCTGCCAAGCTGCTACATCAGCGTCATCGGTCAGCATCCGCAGGGGATCAAGGGATGGGGTTACAGGGATTGGCACCTATGAAGGAAGAAGAAACGCTTTCTAGTGTGTCAACAACACAAAGCACATATTTCTATCATGGATTGCAAGTGATAGGACAAGGGGGAATGGTTTTAAGCTGAAAGAGGGGAGATTGAGGTGAGATCTTAGGAAGAAATGTCTCCCTGTGAGTGTGGGGAGGCTCTGGTCATGGTTGCCCAGAGCAGTGGTGGCTGCCCCACCCCTGGAGGGGTTCAAGGACAGGTTGGATGGGGTTTGGAGCCCCTGATCCACTGGGAGGTGTCCCTGCCCATGGCAGAGGGTGGGACTGGATGGGCTTTGAGGTCCCTTCAACCTAAACCATTCCATGATTCTGTGATTCTGAGCTGCATCCTACACCAGAGCAAGGAAAATACTTCAAGTTAGCTTAATTAAAAACTGCAAAGTTATATTCCTCAGCGGTTCCCTACTCTATAGGACAGTTTTGATCTAGTATTAAGCATTTCCCAGCCCTGTTGTGAATGAACACAAACTATGCATGCATCCCAAAGATTTTTGCCTGCAGAAAATTTTACACAGGGAGAGTCAGGTCATTTTTGGAACAATATTACATTTCTTAATTAAAATTTTGTCTTACTATTAGGAAATACAGAATTCCTTTTTTTCTCTCTCATCCTAAGCAACTTGCCTATTTTCTTAGCATTCTGATTTGGGCATCAGTGCCCAGTTGTGACCTTCTTTGAAAGATTCTTGGCATTCCAGCAGGATTTATAATATCCAATTACTATATTGATGTGTAAAATCTCAGTCCTGCAGGAGACAGAACGGTTGCAGTTACGATGCATGCGACAACTTGGTAAAAATTAGCAAGGTATTAAACAAGTTTGAAGCACGACAGGCTCCATCTGGTCCAAACAGCAAGACATGGGTGAAACTGGCCAAGAAGCACAGCCAGCATGAACAGAGCTTGTGTCCAGCATGAGGAACCATTTGGACTTTTTCCAAGCCTACCAGAGAGCTGGCAGTGAGCTCCATCTGCTTCAAGCAATCCCTTCTCCAAATACCTCCCTCCTTCTAGGCCATCCCTAACTCCTAGTTAAAACTGCACAGCATTGGCTCTGGGCTCCATGTTTGGGTTGCTGCATCAAGTAATTTTTCTCTGTACATGGAACAATCAGGTCATTTGCATGGAGAAATGACACGATGGTATCTTCCCCAGAGAGGAGTAAATCAAGTGTGGCTACATCTTGTTCCTCAGTGCAACCTGGTGGGAACACAGGGATTGATCTGGGGCCTAGGGGAAGTACTAACAGGATAACCATTGTTTAGCAGCCCCAGATGAAAATAAAGAAAGGACTAACACTGCAGAGTAAACGGAAAAGCAATAGTTCACAACAACCCTATGCAGAGCTACAGACTGGGAGAAGCCTGGCTGGAAAACTGCCAGGAGGAGAGGGACCTGGGGGTGTTGGTCGACAGCCGACTGAACATGAGCCAGCAGTGTGCCCAGGTGGCCAAGAAGGCCAATGGCATCCTGGTTTGGATCAGACACAGTGTGACCAGCAGGGCCAGGGAGGTGATTCTCCCTCTGGACTCAGCACTGGTGAGACTGCTCCTTGAATACTGTGTTCAGTTCTGGGCCCCTCACCACAAGAAGGACGCTGAGGCTCTGGAGCAAGTCCAGAGAAGAGTGACGAGGCTGGTGAAGGGTCTGGAGAACAGGCCCTATGAGGAGCGTCTGAGAGAGCTGGGGTTGTTTATCCTGAAGAACAGGAGGCTGAGAAGAGACCTCATTACTCTCTACAACTACCTGAAAGGAGGTTGTGGAGAGGAGGGAGCTGGGCTCTTCTCCCAAGTGACAGGGGACAGGACAAGAGGCAATGGCCTCAAGCTCCACCAGGGGAGATTTAGGCTAGACATTAGGAGGAAGTTTTTCACAGAAAGGGTCATTGGGCATTGGAATAGGCTGCCCAGGGAGGTGGTTGAGTCACCTTCCCCAGAAGTGTTTAAGGGATGGGTGGATGAGGTCTTGAGGGACTTGGTTTAGTGTTTGATAGGAATGGTTGGACTAGAAGATCTGATGGGTCCCTTCCAACCTGGTTGTTCTATGATTCTATTTTAGCAAGGCAACTGACACTTGAAGGAGAGTGGAATAGAAACTGCTCACACCTACAGAATACACCAGGATTGCAGTTGTTTAGCTAAAACAACATATTTCTATAAGTCTTATGTAGGAAGGGGGCTTATTGTTAAAAGATTTCTGAGAAGCAGGACAAGTCATCTGGACCTGTGATAAGAGTGGAATCACCATTGATAAGGACAACTGGATTCTTGAGAGCACGGATGCAGAAAGAAATTAAGACAACTGCCCCCATCCCTGGGAAAATCTTTCACAGGCAAAAAACAGGAAGAGGTCTCTTCTCAAACTCATTATAATTAGAAATGAAGGATCATGAATATGTATAAGCATTTTAGGAATATGTAACAGTTTACTGTATAAAGCTAAGAGGAGCTGCCATGATGCGTATGCACGTTGTTTTGGAGAAATGATTCTCCTGTGCATCTCAGTGCTGAATAAACATACCTACTTTACAACTTTATAAGTTACAGAGTCTTGATTCTGCGTGTCAGGATGTCCCTCATTTTGGTGACCCCCTCACTGGGGAATCCCTATGGATGTCAGAATATATGGCCATGTTAACTCCAGCACCAAGAGGAAAACAGGACTTACTTTTAGTTGGTGCAAATACGGCTTCCAGGTTCCATGCAGGAGGTCATGACGGTATTTCTTGGTGAAGTACCCCAGGTAGGAGATGAAGGCCGTGATCAGCAAGACATCTCCACATAAGGTGCTTTGTTGCTGTTTGAGGTCCTTCACAGCTTCAGCCCATCTCACATTCTCGGAGGCGAGTCCTCCAACCTGCAATTTCCCAAGACAAACTGATAATCACAGCAGTTCTTCAAGCAATAGCTAAGGATCCACTGTGTCCACACCTGACATCAACTGCCATTTCAACCGCTAAAGTTTAAAACCTAAAAATGGGAAATATTCAATGATTACTTTGCTAACCCCTGCCCTGTCCCTTTCAGTGAAAGCCTGGTCCTGCACTCAAATTTCAGCTGCCTGCACCACAACTCCTCTAAAAATCATCAAGGAAGGATCCATCACTTCCCCAACAAGCATCCACATAAAGACATCTGCATTAGGGATTTCTGAGGCAGCCCATCAGCTGTTAATTGCCTTAATACCACACGTTCACACCTCGTTACACCCAGAGCTCCTCTCCAACAGCCACAACCTTCAGCTGGTTCACAGGATTTATAATTACTCCAGGTAGATGGGATTTTGATCATAATCCCCTTGTGTCTACATTGCATTTTTGACAAGCAATTAACCCAATACACAGGCTTTGAAGAGGGTACAGCATCTCCTTGTAAAATACTTAATCTCTACATACAAGGACAACTTCTTTGACTATTGGTATTCTTCCGGCCCTTAATTCCTGAAGTGTTGTGATCATAAGAGATAACCTGACAACTACCCCCTTTGTCTTTAAAAAGGCGAAAACTTTAGCTCTATTAACTGAGAAACACAGCCCAGAAATACTAAATACGAATGGAAGGCATCCTCCAGGTTCCCAAGCCACAGACACTCAAACCAGTTTCAAATTGCTCTCATGGATTTGATATCAAGAATGGCTTATGGCATCATGAAGAACACCTTATGGTCAAATTCCATTCGCTCTCCTGTTGTCGAGCTGCTCTAGAAACATTCATGTAATGTACAGATTCCCTCTGCTCCAGGGCCACCAGCACTTTCTGTTTTTATTCTTCAGTTCAGTCCACACAAGCTTAGTGTTATTTCCTGTGTTTCCGTTTTTATTAAATATTCCTCTATAACCTTCTCTTTAGCAACCTTCTCCCAGCTCCCTGTTAAATGCTAAACATGACCACCTCTAACACAAATCCCTATGAGAAACATTATAAATACCTTGAATAACTCATTCCCTTAAACTGAGTTATTTTGCCATCTTCAACAGATACAGAACACGGATCCCAGGAATGCGAAGGCATCATAGAATCATAGAATCACCAGGTTGGAAGAGACCCATCGGATTATCGAATCCAACCATTCCCATCAAACACTAAATCATGTCCCTCAGGACCTCATCCACCTGTGCCTTAAACACCTCCAGGGAAGGTGAATCAACCACCTCTCTGGGCAGCCTATTCCAATGCCCAATGACCCTTTCCATGAAAAACTTCCTCCTAATCTCTAGCCTAAATCTCCCCTGGCGGAGCAGATCTTGTTCTGTCCCCTGCCTCTTGGGAGAAGAGCCCAGCTCCCTCCTCTCCACAACCTCCTTTCAGGTAGTTGGAGAGAGCAATGAGGTCTCCTCTCAGTCTCCTCTTTTCCAGGATAAACAACCCCAGCTCTCTCAGACGCTCCTCATAAGGCCTGTTCTCCAGCCCCTTCACCAGCTTCATTGCTCTTCTCTGGACTCGCTCCAGAGCCTCAACATCCTTCTTGTGCTGAGGGGCCCAGAACTGAACACAGGATTCAAGGAACAGTCTCACCAGTGCTGAGTCCAGAGGGAGAATCACCTCCCTGGCCCTGCTGGTCATACCATTTCTGATCCAAGCCAGGATGCCATTGGCCTTCTTGGCCACCTGGGCACACTGCTGGCTCATGTTCAGTCAGCTGTCAACCAACACCCCCAGGTCCCTCTCCTCCTGGCAGCTTTCTAGACAGACTTCTCCCAGTCTGTAGCTCTGCATAGGGTTGTTGTGCCCCAAGTGCAGGACCCGGCATTTGGCCGTGTTAAACCTCATGCCATTAGACTCAGCCCATGGATCTAGCCTGTTTAGGTCCCTTCATCTTCAGAATCATCTTCAGATTCTCACTGGATTCCAGTGTCACACATTCTAACTTGACCAAGTCCTACTCTTAGCAAAATCTTGCTACTTTCTCGGGGTTAGGAGCCACCTTCTAATTTCCATCACAAATTTACTTCTAGAAGGGCCAGTTTATGCCCTCAGTTCTCACGTGGATGCTGTCGTCCAGCTCAAACAGCTCTCCTTTCACCCTCATGTGTACCTCCAGGTGCTTTTATAAACAGCCAGTATTTTCTACAGAATGTGCTGTGCTAAACTAAGCAAAGGAATTTGATCTACTTCCCCTCTGAAAGGCACAACCACAGGAACAGCTCTATCAGGCCAGACCCAAGGTCCACCCCCATGGCACCTTGTCTGCTGGTAGTAGTCCTGAGCAGACTCAGGAAGGCTAGAAATGAGCACCTGGTAACAGTTCTTGACATAATCTCCCAGCTTCCCCCAAGTGGAGGTTTAAGGACTTCCCAAAACAGAGCTTATACCTTTGTGCTAAATAGTCATGAGGGAAAAAACCATCAATGGCTGAGTCTAAGCTGCCATGGATACCAACCAACTTTTTGGCATCTACAGCATCCTGTGGCCAGAAGATACATGGTTTAGCTATGCTTTCTGTAAAATAAAAAGGACATTCTCTTTTTTTCTTTTGTGCTACCTGACCTTTTCAATTGCTAAAACTTGTTCACACAGTGGAAAAACAGCCAACAATGACGCTTGCACCACCTTCTCCATACCACTCATGATTTCAAGCCCTTGATGCCTCCTCTGCTGCCTCCTTTTGAGGTTGACAAGCTTTAGCCTGCTCAGTAATTCCTCAGACAGAAGCAGCCCTTTGATTTTCCTTGCAATCTTTATCTTTACCAAGTGATGTAACCTTTATTATCCGGTTTCTTTTTATCATTACCTTCTCTGCACCATTTCCCATTCTACTCCATCCTTTGAGGTACAGCAGAGGGGGCGGAGGTACAGCTGCACATTCAAGATTTATTTAGAATGTATTTGTATAGCAAGATTGTGATTTTTCTCTGTTTTGTTCTCTTGTCTTTTCCTAATAAACCTTAACATTCAATTGCAGTGCGGTTTTTCGGTTTGTTGAGAGGCTTTTTGCCTCTGGGAGCATAAAGCTCACATACTCGCAGAATTCCATCATTTCATTTCTGAATGATTATAACAGGCTCATCATCACTTACAGGGCATGTAAAGCAAGAACATTATTTTACACATATCTACTCGGCATTTCATATCTCCAGCACTTGATAGCATTTTTACAGTCCTCATGGAGAGTCTCCATCACTACCGTGTTTGTATTCATAAAATCATAGAATCACCAGGTTGGAAGAGACCCATCAGATCATCGAGTCCAACTATTCCCATCAAACACTAAACCATGTCCCTCAGTACCTCATCCACCTGCACCTTAAACACCTCCAGGAAAGGCGAGTCTGGGTGACCTGCTTCTGTACCATCTCATCCAGATTGTTTGTGATTATTCTAATGAACAAAAGATCTAGCAGACCCCTGTAATACCTCTGACGTCCTTTCTGCCTTGACAAATCTGCCCCTTTGAATCAATAAAATCTGTCTTCTGGGCAATCTGACTCCTCCCAAGAGCAGAAAGAGCGGTACCAGGTTTTCTTCGCCCCATTCAGCCTCAGAACTGTCCCTAAACCTGTTCCACCTGAGTTACTCTGATGTTAACCACCTCTTTTTTTTTTTCTTAATTATTTTTTCCATTTCCCTGCTGCGTGCATCCTGGAGAAGAGGAGGCTGAGGGGAGACCTCATTGCTCTCTACAACTACCTGAGAGGAGGTTGTGGAGAGGAGGGAGCTGGGCTCTTCTCCCAAGTGACAGGGGACAGGACAAGAGGAAATGGCCTCAAGCTCCACCAGGGGAGGTTTAGGCTGGACATTAGGAAATTTTTTTTCCATGGAAAGGGTCATTGGAAACTGGAACAGGCTGCCCAGGGAGTGGATTGAGTTACCTTCCCTGGAGGTGTTTAAGAGACCGGTGGATGAGGTGCTGAGGGACATGGTTTAGTGACTGATGGGAATGGTTGGACTCAATGATCTGTCAGGTCTTTTCCAACCTGGTAATTCTGTGATTCTGTGAACCACCACCCTACCCACCAAGCTGCAGAGAAGCTTTCCTCGGTGCCTCTTGCTGACCTCAGCCCATGCTGGCATTCCCTTAGCCTTGCTAGGGAGCTTACTCATGATATTATGAGGACCACATCTGCCTCTCTTAGTGCTAAGCAACATGTAGGGCAAAGCCTGAACAGATACAAGTATATCTCATGGGATACTGTCAACATGCTCCTGGTTCGGAGATAAACAATCTATTAAAAATACATAATTGTATATCTGCATCTCGTGTTACTGCATTTCATCCCATTCTACAGGTGCCATGGCCAGACAATCCACTTATTTCACCTACAGTCATGCTTTCCTCTTTATCTGTGGGAATTGCCATATTCATGTTCTCAGTCTTACTGTGTATAACCACATTCATTAAAGTGGAGAATATAAAGGCTGGAAAACATCAGGGATTAGGCAGTGTGAGATACAACTGCCCTTTCCTCCTCCCCTGTTCTGGATATTTACTGGAGTCCAGCTGATGCTGCATGGCCCCTGGTCTCAGCTTCCTCATCTGTTCATATGTAATCTTACTTGGTGTAAAACTAAAGCTTTGCCTCTTTTAAGTTATCGGCTACTTTGAAGGATCAAACCTGAATTGTATCTATAGCTCCTTCCCCAAGCCTCCTCGAGATCAATTCTCATACTGCTCCCATAGAATCATAAAACAACCAGGTTGGAAGAGACCCATCGGATCATCGAGTCCAACCATTCCTATCAAACACTAAACCAAGTCCCTCAGGACCTCATCCACCCATCCCTTAAACCCCTCCAGGAAAGGTGAATCAACTACCTCCCTGGGCAGCCTATTCCAACACCCAATGACCCTTCCCATGAAAAACTTCCTCCTAATATCCAGCCTAAATCTCCCCTGGTGGAGCTTGAGGCCATTCCCTCTTGTCCTGTCCCCTGTCCCTTGGGAGAAGAGCCCAGCTCCCTCCTCTCCACAACCTCCTTTCAGACTCTAAGATGAAGGAAATTTTAATACTTTTAGACTCTCTAAATACTCCTAATTCTTTTCTCGTGCTTGTTTTTCATCCACTTACTTCCTAGAGGTCCTTTCTCCTTTGCATAGGTTACACACGACTGCTTGTTTTAGTATCTTAAAGAAATTCCAGGTGTTTTCCACCTCAGGTCCTAGAAGTCATTTAAATTATTTTTTATTAGGCAAATAGCAAATTAAAAGCCATCTCATTTGCTATCCTTTAGCTCTTTGACAATGAGGGATAGCAACAATCATTCTGTATTCATCTTCTGCATATCAGTCAGGATTTTATCGGCTTCTGTCACATAGAATCATAGAATAGTTTGGGTCGGAAGGGACCTTTAAGATCACCTAGTTCCAACCCTCCTGCCATGGGCAGGCACCACCTCTTTCCCAAAAAGAAAAGTCTGTGCTCTCGGACCATGGATGGGGGCAGACATCATCGTAGGAACCTTGACTGAAACCAAAGAAAGTTTTCTAAAACTCTTTTCCAATGTCTTTTCTTGATTCCAGAATCAAAATGCTTCCCTTTAGAGATTATTACATTTAAAAATCACATAGGAACAGACTCACCAGCGACAATCTATATTTTCGAAATATTTGCTCATTTTGGTTTTCAAATTTAACAACTGAAAACAAATTTTAAACTATTTTGTTAATATAGGTCACTATGCCAAAGTGACCCACAACTCCTCCCAGCTTTTCCTTATCATGACATCACAGTTGGATCTGAATGAAGAGTCCTATTTCAAGTCAAAAACTCACATGTTTAGCACTCACATCTTTAAGAAATCATGTTCTGCTTTTTACAGTGATACTCATCGAGGTAAAATATAAGCTTAAGCACTCACGTTTCTTTCTATTAAGAGAATTGAAACCATTATTTCTATGTTTCTTTTTCATGAAACATTTTCTTCTTGTATTTTGTGTTTCCTGACTCCTACAAGAGTCACCATCTACCTCCACATTACACGTCAAAGAAAATTTTGTTAGGCTGTGGAACGATGCAAGGAAGCACTCATTGTGCTAAATCTCCCCAGAAACCATCAACAGCTCTTTCAAACAAAAAAAAAACAACAAAAAAAAAAAGCTATCATCTTCCTGCTTTAATTAAAGGTTTTGGAAGCATTCAGTGAGATTTAACCTCAAGAACATGAAAGCCTAGAACTCCTTTGGTGGTTGTGTAAGAAAGATCTAAGGAAGGTATTTAGCTGCTGTTTGTGTTTGACCCTTTCTACCTGAGCGCACACAGTCCTGACTGCATTTGTCTGCAAAGCAGCCGCCTGCGCTACAGCAGTCAGCGCCGCACTCCTCTTCTCCAAAGATCAAAGACAAAAGGGTTTTTTTCCAAGTTTCTCAGTCCTTAAACATGCAGTAGGTGAACCAAGCAGTTTTTGGGAGCATTTCAATACCCCAATAAATGCAGCTTTGTTGACATCCCCACGAAAACTCACGGAAATCCTAACAGCTCTGAAGCTCCAGGCTAAAGCAATTTCCTGAAGGTCACCAAAGAAGGCTTGAGTGTATGAAATGAAGAAAAATGGAGAAGTGAGATTAACCGTTTGGCTACCTGTCTTTTCTCTGTCTGCACTGGGATAGATACAAATAGAGCACAGAAATTACAGCCCAACACACCCATGACCTGGTAAAAGAAGCAGAGAAACCTGCACCCAGCATCACTTCTACAAACACCTTTGTATTCTGACTTAGCTGTCACCAGCCCCATCAGCAGAAGTAAAACAGACTGAGACCAATCTCCACCCCTGAACACACGAAGACTGGGCAGGATGCTTTCCTAGAGATACCGAAACAGTCTCTAGGGAAAGCCAAGTGTGTGTCCAGGTGGCCAAGAAGGCCAATAGCATCCTGGCTTGGATCAGAAATGGTGTGACCAGCAGGGCAAGGGAGGTTTTTCTCCCTCTGTACTCAGCACTGGTGAGGCCGCTCCTTGAATCCTGTGTTCAGTTCTGGGCCCCTCAGCACAAGAAGGATGTTGAGGCTCTGGAGCAAGTCCAGAGTAGAGCAACGAAGGTGGTGAAGGGACTGGAGAACAGGCCCTATGAGGAGCGGCTGAGAGAGCTGGGGGTGTTTAGTCTGGAGAAGAGGAGGCTGAGAGGAGACCTCATTGCTCTCTCCAACTCCCTGAAAGGAGGTTGTGGAGAGGAGGGAGCTGGGCTCTTCTCCCAAGGGACAAGGGACAGGACAAGAGGAAATGGCCTCAAGCTCCACCAGGGGAGATTTAGGCTAGAGATTAGGAGGAAGTTTTTCACACAGAGGGTCATTGGGCATTGGAATAGGCTGCCCAGGGAGGTGGTTGAGTCACCTTCCCCAGAGGTGTTTAAGGTACTTGTGGATGAGGTTGTGGGGGACATGGTTTAGTGTTTGATAGGAATGGTTGGACTCGATGATCCGATGGGTCTCTTCCAACCTGGTTGTTCTATGATTCTATGAACCAACCAATGCTGCTGCTCTGGGGAGGAAGGGCTTGTTTGAACCTGCCACCTCTGTGGCTCCTAGAAGCAAGGGCAGCACAGCAGCATTCCTTTCAGTGCTACAACAAGACCAGGCTGCATGTGTCTGAGTGAGTTTTGCCAGGTCTTGTGCAGGAGCCATTTGCTGAACTGTACACACCCCAAAACCAGGGCAGAGCAGGCACTTTACACACCAAGAAGCAACATGAGAGCACACTCTGTAAGTCTATACTCATGGAATTCCATACCTTTACTTGCATCTTCCCTGCAGGTCTAGTGAGATGATGTCAAAGTTCCCTTCGCACTCTAGAGGTTGGGCTTGAGCCAGCAGAATCAGTTGCTAGAACCAGCTCCAACTCTACCACCTTCCAGGGCAGAGCTGAGCGCAGACTGGTCACCCACAGCCCTGTTTTCTCCTCATTCCAAGCTAACAGTCAGCGCAAAAATGAAAATACAAGGCACTAAGGGAAATTACAGCTCTGGCTGTGAGCTGGAGCCCCAGCTAACAGGACACAGTGTGTGGAGAAGCTATTATCTCTCAGTCTCTTATCTGTGAAGCAGCAACAAGAGCATCACACCTCCTGAGGACTAGGAGGCTGTGGATTCTGAAAATACAACAGACTGTGATGCAGACCAGTGGACTGGGAATAAGAACAGGCACTGGGTTTGTTTTAGAGCTCTTCACTAGTAACAATTTGTCATTTCAAAACTGCAAAGCTGCTAGTATCTTCCCATCTTTCTTTTTACAATGTGATTATTGTGTCATATAGTTTTGGCCCATCAGGACTTGATCACAAATTAACTAACAAAAAGGAGATGAGAGCTGTAAAGAGAGCATAGCCACTCTGGTTAAATACGAGCAGTCCCTACCCTGATGTATGAAAACAGACAGTGCAAAATCATTTTCATTACTGGAGCTTGTTGCAGTGCAGGAAATGTATTCTGAAAAGATTAGAGGATGTAATGTACTGTGTGCACATGGTTTGCATCTCAGCAGCACCTGATACCCCTATTCATGCCATCAGAGTTGCATCTGCTGACACTCACCAGTCGATTTGCAAGAGCGATGGTACACGCTGTAGCTTCAGCTTCTTGCTGACATTTGAGTTTGTCTGAAGTGGCCTTCTCGAACTTGGCTGTAAGCTTTCTCAGGTTCTCATTGAGGCGCTGCACAGGGGGGAAAAAAAAAAAAACAGAGTAAATAACAGTACAGTTTTAAGGAAAACATCTCTCAAGAGATGATTCATCCTGCAGGCAAGGCTGGTCGAGCCCCACCACAACTCCTGCTGCCCAGGCTGGCACCCAAGGCGCTGTGGCATCAGGAACAAGAGCAGAGCAGTGATGCACTGCGCAGTTTTACGTAGCTGTAGTTCCAATATTTGGCACAGGGCAGAGGCAAAACCCTAATTCATTTGTGGCTCCGCCCTGGTATGAATTTAAACTGGGAAAGGAGGTTCCAATAGCCAAGTACAATCATGGAAAGGTTTGGGTTGGAAGGGATCTCAAAGCCCATCCAGTTCCAACCCCTGCCATGGGCAAGGACACTTCCAACCAGATCAGGTTGCTCAAAGACTCATCCAGCCTGGCCTTGAACACCTCCAGGGACGGGGCAGCCATAACTTCTCTGGGCAACCTGGGCCAGTGCCTCACCACCCTCCTCATGAAGAATTTCTTCCTAATGTCACCTAAATTCTTCCTAAATCACTCTTCTTTCAACTTAAAACCATCCCACCTCATCCGGTCCCTTCACTCTCTGATAAAGGAGTCAATATTAAGTTGCTTGGCTCCTAAACTGAGCATGTGCCACTGGATGCTCCTGTTGAGGAGCCCAACCAGCCTGAGATGGGGCCACCTACAGTTCAGGTCAGCTGCAAAGTGCTTCGAGGCTGGGAAGGGGCAGAGAGGGTCAAAACCACTTGGAGGAAAAGAAAAAGAGCCCTTTCCTTAGACAGAGTAGGACGCACTTTGGCCTGAAACAAAGCAGCAGTTACCACAAGCACCTGGAGCACATCACTTCTGATAAGGGAAGTAGGAGTAATAATTGATTCTATCTGCACCCACTGTAAACTGCTCAAGGCTAAACTGCTTGCAAATCACTTTAACACACTAGGAACAAATCTGAAAATGAAAAAGGATTATATCAGGGATATCTGCAAGTCTCCAAGATGATGGTAAACATAAAGCAGACTCCCCTTGACCTGCCTTGGAATTAATAACACAGAAAGTTTCTGTCTCTGCATGTATATGAATGTATGTATGAACATATACTTGTACATATAAAATGCCACTACACAAGCATCATCTTATAGAATCATGGAATTACGGAATCGTTAAGGTTGACCTCTAAGATCATCCAGTCCAACCATCAACACAACCCCACTGTGCCTATTAAACCACATCCCAAAATGCCAGGGCTCCACATTGTTTTAACACCTCCAGGGATGGGGAATCCACCAGTGCCCTGGGAACCCTTTTCCAGGGCTTCACCACTCTTCCAGTAAAGAAATTTTTCTTAGTATCCAATCTAAAACTCTCCTGCGCAACTTGAGGCCATTTTCTCTCATCCGATCACTTGTTACTTGGGAGAAGAGACCAGCACCTACCTCACCACAACCTCCTTTCTGTGAGCTGCAGAGAGCGATGAGAGCCCTCCTCAGCCTCCTCTTCTCCAGACTGAACAGCCTCAGTTCTCTCAACCATTCCCGGAACCCCTGTGCTCCAGATCCTTCCCAGCTCCATTCCACTTCTCCAAATGTGCTCCAGACCCTCAATGTCCTTCTTGCAGGGAGGAACCCAAACTGAACCCAGCCTTCGAGGTGCAACCTCACCAGTGCTGAGGACAGGGGGATCAGAAACGGTGTGACCAGCAGGTCCAGGGAGGTGATTCTCCCTCTGTATTCAGCACTGGGGAGGCCGCTCCTTGAATACTGTGTCCAGTTCTGGGCCCTTTACCACAAGAAGGATGTTGAGGCTCTGGAGCGAGTCCAGAGAAGAGCAACGAGGCTGGTGAAGGGGCTGGAGAACAGACCCTATGAGGAGCGGCTGAGAGAGCTGGGGGTGTTTATCCTGGAGAAGAGGAGGCTGAGAAGAGACCTCATTACTCTCTACAACTACCTGAAAGGTGGTTGTGGAGAGGAGGGAGCTGGGCTCTTCTCCCAAGGGACAGGGGACAGGACGAGAGGGAATGGCCTCAAGCTCCACCAGGGGAGATTTAGGCTAGAGATTAGGAGGAGGTTTTTCACGCAGAGGGTCATTAGGCATTGGAATAGGCTGCCCAGGGAGGTGGTTGATTCACCTTCCCTGGAGGTGTTTAAGGGATGGGTGGATGAGGTCTTGAGGGACTTGGTTTAGTGTTAGATAGGAATGGTTGGACTAGAAGATCCGATGGGTCCCTTCCAACCTGGTTGTTCTGTGATTCTGTGATCCCTTCCCTGCTCCTGCTGGCCACACCATGGCTGATCCCAGCCAGGATGCTGTTTGCCTTCTTGGCCACCTGGGCCACTGTTCAGCTGCTGTCAACCAGCATCCCTTGGGTCCTTCTCCACCAGGCAGCTTTCTTCCTAAAAAAAAAATCTATGTATCTATGAAGAGCTGATAATACCTGCAGTACCACACCAGACACACTCTACAGTAACACACAAATATATCTGTGTGTACTCCATCCATCTTCCTTCTACATCTGTCCTCCCCAGATTCATAGCAACCTTATTTACCAGGCAGGCATAGGAGAGGGGAAGATACTTAAGTATTTCTGACAATTGGAATAGTCTCAATTATTACTAAAAATGGGTGTGTGACAGCTCAGGGCCTGCCTGTTAGCACGTATGAATCAGCCTCACATCAGTCAAGGTATCCAAGATATCCCAGCCTGATATGCAAGGATATACCTCTACATCCACCCCCACGCTGAGCAGTGTGTATCATTACCCATCTGCAGAGGGAAAAGCTCCCCTAAACCAGTCAGTTTTGCCAATGCACTCCAGTGGAATAACACTAACACCCCTAATGATTGCCGTTTCCTTTAACAAAATCTCACTTCTTAAAACAATTAAAAAAAAAAAAAAGATGAAAGAAAAGTTCAGGCATTAAAAGCTTTGGAAAAAACACCATAAAGGGATGAAAAAAAGGTCCCCCAGCACCGTATTTCACATCTAAGATGAGAGAATTGGAGATTAAAGACCTCTAAATCCATCCTGGTGCTGTGCCTACCCGTCCGCAGCAGGAAGGGGATGTGGGAGAGCTCGGGGGATTTTCTTGATATTTTTAGTTTAAAAGTGGTATAAGCTTAGAAACGTATGGAATGGTCCGGGTTGGAGCATTTTAAGAATAGTAGGCTGTAGGAAGCATCAAGGTTTGCATTTTATACCACACCACTGTGCTGGGGGAAGAGATGGGGACTTGGAGGAGCTCAGCCGGAGAGGCTGTGCTATCCCCTTCTCCAAATGCTCATCTCAAAGTCACTTCAAGATGAATGTGCCAGCCCAGCTGACAACACACCGTGGTTATTAACGGGGATTCTGCACAAACAGCGGCGTCAGTGCAGAAGCAGAGGATACTTCACTCACAGATCCCAGACGCACAGCACTTTAAGAAAAGGCTGGTTTTGGAGCACAGGTGGTGGCTGCAAGCATAGGAGTGACGAGGAGAACAGTGAGTGATGGGATCATAGAATCATAGAACAACCAGGTTGGAAGGGACCCATTAGATCATCGAGTCCAACCATTCCTATCAAACACTAAACCATGTCCCTCAGGACCTCATCCACCTGTGCCTTAAACACCTCCAGGGAAGGGGAATCAACCACCTCCCTGGGCAGCCTATTCCAATGCCCAATGACCCTTTCTGTGAAAAACCGCCTCCTAATCTCCAGCCTAAATCTCCCCTGGTGGAGCTTGAGGCCATTCCCTCTTGTCTGGTCCCCTGTCACTTGGGAGAAGAGCCCAGCTCCCTCCTCTCTACAACCTCCTTTCAGGTAGTTGTAGAGAGTAATGAGGTCTCCTCTCAGCCTCCTCTTCTCCAGGCTAAACAACCCCAGCTCTCTCATGCTGTGCTGCTGGCTGAGGATGGGCTGGCAGGGCTGGTTTCCACACTTTGCTGTTAGCGGGTAATGGCTAGGGTGGGCAGGGAGAAGAAAAGCAGTTTTTAGTAGAGAGAGAATTTCTTGAAGGAGAAAGAGAAAGACTAGAAGCTATACTTTCTATAGAAAGACACTTCTAATCACATAACATGAGCCAGCAGTGTGCCCAGGTGGCCAAGAAGGCCAATGGCATCCTGGCATGGATCAGAAATGGTGTGACCAGCAGGTCCAGGGAGGTTCTTCTCCCTCTGTACTCAGCACTGCTGAGGCCACTCCTTGAATCCTGTGTTCAGTTGTGGGCCCCTCAGCACAAGAAGGATGTTGAGGCTCTGGAGCGAGTCCAGAGAAGAGCAACGAGGCTGGTGAAGGGGCTAGAGAACAGAACCTATGAGGAGCAGCTGAGAGAGCTGGGGGGGTTTATCCTGGAGAAGAGGAGGCTGAGAGGAGACCTCATTACTCTCTCCAACTACCTGAAAGGAGGTTGTAGAGAGGAGGGAGCTGGGCTCTTCTCCCAAGTGACAGGGGACAGGACAAGAGGGAATGGCCTCAAGCTCTGCCAGGGGAGATTTAGTCTGGAGATTAGGAGGAAGTTCTTCACACAGAGGGTCATTGTGCATTGGAATAGGCTGCCCAGGGAGGTGGTTGATTCACCTTCCCTGGAGGTGTTTAAGGGACGGGTGGATGAGGTCTTGAGGGACTTGGTTTAGTGTTAGATAGGAATGGTTGGACTCAATGATCCAATGGGTCCCTTCCAACCTGGTTGTCCTATGATTCTATGATTATTATTTCTTCTATTCAGTGACTTATTTATTTTTTCGCGTAGCAAAAAGTCTAAATAAGGAGGATGCTCAAGATACTGCAAGAGGGAGCTGTTCAGTGATGAATTATTAGACAACTACTAGAGCAGTCTTCAGTCCTGGAAAACATACCTTTCACTGGGGATGAAGCACAGGCAGCCAGCCCAGCTCTGTGCTACCAGTGCTCTGAATCAGCCTCCAATTCCTCCTCCCTGCCCCTGTGCAGCACACCAGGAACATACTGGCTGGAGATAATGATTTTTCTGAGGACCCATGAGTAGAGGTAAATTGCATTTAAAAAAATAGGTAGGAATAATAATAACTGGCCTCTTAAGGTGCAAGCAAGGCTGGAGAAGAACATGGTGAATTCATAGCATCATTGAATCATAGAATGGTTTGTACTGGAAGGGATCTTAAAGCCCATTCAGTTCCACTCTGCATGGGCAGAGACACCTCCCACTGGATCAGGGGCTCCAAGCCCTATCCAACCTGGCCTTGAACACCTCCAGGGATGGGGCAGCCACAACTTCTCTGGGCAACCTGGGCCAGGGCTTCCCACCCTCACAGGAAAACATTTCTTCCTAAGGTCTAAATCTCCCCTCTTTCAGCTTAAATCCATTCCCCTCATCCTCCCTCCCCTCCCTGCTCAAGAACCCCTCCCTACTCAAGAAGCCCTCCCCAGCTTTCCTGTAGCATCTTTCTCTCTTTCAGTACTGGAGGCTGCTCTAAGGTCTCCGTGGAGCTTTCTCTTCTCCAGGCTGAAGAAGCCCAATTCTCTCGGCCTGTCCTTGTACAGGAGGTCGTTGATAACCATTGTGGCCTCTTCTGGTCTCACTTAAACGTAGAAAGCAGCATTAAAAGGTATAGAAAAGACTACAATCTACTGAATCTTTGAATCCCCACTCTTTCCTTAAAAATTCATGAGTGCAGAGAAGTAGCTTGCTCCAAAGTGGAGGACTTCTCCCCAAGGAGTGACTACTGTGATGAGTCCCACCAAAGGGCAAGCACTTACGGCAATTTTGGCTTTGATGCTGGCCAGCTTGTCCTGGGCAGCCGCCAGCTCCGCGTTGGCTTTGCTCAGAGCCTGCCGCTTTGGCTCCACTTCGCAGTACACCTCGTGGAAGCGCACAATGTTGACCACCCAGGAGCAGAGACCAGCCGCAGCATAGGACTTGGTGGCCACGTATTCAGGTTTAAACTTGGGATCTTGTAAATAGGGCTGAAGGGCTTTGAGACAGTTCTCGTGGATGTTTTCCTTGTCGAACTTGATCAAGGAGTCCAGGAAGCCATCCACCCTGGCCATGGCAACTTTTGCTGCTTTCCAGCTCCTGTCCTTGGGAATCTTTCCTCCTGGGGCCATCAGCACCATCACAGCCGCAGTAACGTTGCTGACGGCTGAAGGTGGTGACCCGAAGGACCTCAGCTCTGTCAGATTCATCTGAAAAGGGGAAAACAAGGTTGTTAGACAAAAATGAATGGGCTTTCTTTTTACTTTGCCACTAATAGAGTCAGGCTCCCAAGCTATCAATCTGATAAATTGGGTTTCTCTCGCCCTGAACATCGCTAGCTTTAAATCACCGCTATGCATGTTTACAGCACATGTGCTCAATTCGCTGCAACCAGCTCCTCATATCCCACCTGAGACCCACACAGCACGGTGTTGCTCCCCAGACTCCCACCCTTTCCCTGCTGCTCACCATCCTGCCTGGGGTAGCAGGAGTTTTGCTGCCCTCACGGAAGATCAAGATAAGGAAAAAAGAAACCTTTCCTGATAATACCCTCTATAAACAGCCCACAGCCCCCTCTAAAACTGCCTTGCAGTGCTTCCCTCCATGCTCGGCTACTCCCCGTGCCAGAGACACTCATGCCTGGATGTTGAGGCTCTGGAGCAATTCCAGAGAAGAGCGATGAGGCTGGTGAAGGGGCTGGAGAACAGAACCTATGAGGAGCGGCTGAGAGAGCTGGGGTTGTTTAGCCTGGAGAAAAGGAGGCTGAGAGGAGACCTCATTGCTCTCTACAAGTACCTGAAAGGAGGTTGTAGAGAGGAGGGAGCTGGGCTCTTCTCCCAAGGGACAGGGGACAGGACAAGAGGGAATGGCCTCAAGCTCTGCCAGGGGAGATTTAGGCTGGAGATTAGGAGGCGGTTTTTCACAGAAAGGGTCATTGGACATTGGAACAGGCTGCCCAGGGAGAGGGTTGATTCCCCTTCCCTGGAGGTGTTTAAGGCACGGGTGGATGAGGTCTTGAGGGACTTGGTTTAGTGTTAGATAGGAATGGTTGGACTAGAAGATCCGATGGGTCCCTTCCAACCTGGTTGTTCTGTGATTCTGTGTGATTCTGTGAATTATTCACATGCCCCCCTGATTCCACAGGGCCACCATCGAGCCCAAATTCAGGCACTTGAGCCAAGCCCCTCCAGCAGAAAAGCAGTCACCTGGTGAGCAGGTAGCTCCCCCTCGACACTGAGCTGATCTCCAGGGACACCCTAGCCCAAGGGGGAGTTCCCATCTCCTCCAACTACCAACACAGGCAGTTTTAACAAGCCCCTAATATTAAGTGAATATAAATGAATCTTAACCTAAGCAAAAAAAAAAGCTAAATCACTGAGAAAGCACTTTTCTTAACACAAATGCAACAACAATGTGATGCTGAGACAATGAGAAGCTGATACCTGAACTCCTTGGTAGCTGACTCTATGTATTCCTGCATCCTACTTAACAGCTTCTCTCCCCGTTCTCCCTATTAATGTTGCATATAACAGTGCTGTTTGAACAAGATTACTTAGGTAATTGGAAAGAAACTATATATACATGCATAAATGTTGCTGATTATTCATGTCAGCAAGCAGGTCAAGCTCTCCGATGCATCTCTGATCAGCAGGTAAAGGAGACCGTGCCTCCCAGTGTTCTCCAGCTATAGCTTTACAGGTCCCTAGAGAAAATCCCAGCATCTCCCTAATCTCTGCCTAATGAGATATTCCACAGCTCCAGCAGAAAACCAAAACTAATGAGGAGACAAATGTTTTCCCTTTGTACAGCCCTTTCTCTTCCAGGAACAAGAGCCAAAGCAATACATCTCTGCGGCAAAGCCACATCTTTCCTGAAAATTAATCTTTCAGGAAACAGTGCTCAGACGGTAAGACTGAGGTAAGCAACTGGCGAGCCCTCTGAGACACTTTTTCCTGAGTCCTGAAGGATGGTGACAGTAAGGTGACTTCCCTTTCCTTGTGGGGCAGGATGAGAAGAAACAGAGCCAGCCAAGAGCAGAGAAGATGTGCAAATGAAGTACCCACCTGCAGTTCCTCCTGCTCTCCATGGCCATGAGTAAAGGGTAATGGTGCAACTTGGTGGCTGCTCTGAGTGACATCGGGGACTGAGCATGCACCAGCTCTCAGAAAGTCACTACAAAGCCCAAAAACATGGGCCATGATGATTGCCCCTGGCCCAGTGCAGAGGTGAAATACTGGATTTCCACAAGAATCTTTACCCTACCTTGTTAAGGGTGTTCAGAGCAGCCTGGGCAGCTGCCAGGGCAGGCTCAGCTTTGGCCAGGTCCTCCTCGCAGTCCCTCTGTTTCTGCTCAACTTCCCGGGTGATAAGTGCCACTTTCTGCTCCTCCTCATCAGCGACTGCCTTCTCCTTGCTCACTTTCTCCGTCTCAACTCCCACCACCTGGATCAGCTTGTCAGCATCATCATTCTTCTGCTTCAGCTCCACTTCTTGAGCAGCCAGCTTGGTCTTCAGCTCATCAACCTAGAGGGAAGAAATATGTGCAGGAGCATGGACACCCGCTAAGCTGCTCCCAGCCCTGGCCAGCATCACGGGCTCACGCTCAGGTCGGGCACAGCAGCAGTCAGAAGCATGTAGGGACTGTGTGTAAAGCAAGTAATGCCTTGGCAGCACAGAAAAGCAGAATTTCTAACTGAAGCTATTGATGTTCGGTGTCTGCTTCAAGTGGAGAGTGGTTTCTCAGGAGTTTGTGCACATCACGTGTCATCACCTGCTGCCTTGCACTACAGTGCTGTTTTCACCAGCTGTAAATCCAAACAACTCTAGGCTCACAGAAGCACATAATACATTCAGTCAGCAAACTCAGTGGCAGTTTCTTGTCCACCTCCAAGTTTTTGGGGGCTTAGGGAGATTCAAGCAGAGGCTTCACTGGTGGCAGATAAGGTTTGTGACCTTCTGCCCCCAAATGAGTAATTGTGCTGAATATGTATAATGAATGGGAGTTTCAGAGGTTAACGTGACTGTGACAAAACAAGCAAGGGATTAAAACCCAGTAGCACTAAACAAGGCTATGAAATTTATCAGGGACAGGATGAGGGGGAAGGTTTTCAGCTGAAAGGGAGAGGATTGAGATAAGATCTTAGGGATAAATGTTTTCCTGTGTTGGGGGGAGGCCCTGGCCCAGGCTGCTCAGAGAAGCTGTGGCTACCCCATGCCTGGAGGTGTTCAAGGCTAGGAGTAACATGATTCAGTGGGAGGTGTCCCTGCCCACGGAAGGGGTTGGACTGGATGGGCTTTAAGGTCTCTTCCAACTCAAACCATCCTATGATCTTATAATTCTCCAAAATGAGCAGATGGAAACTCAGCCCCCAGCACAGCTCATGAGAACAGAAAATGCCCCGAGAAAACCTTCTTTCAGCCAAGCACACACAATAATGGAAGGGAAAGTGACTTCCAATAACATTATTGGGATTTATGAATAAACAAAATTATTAGGGCTTTGCCTGAGATATTCTGAAGCCCAGCTATGTATGTTAGTGTGAAGGTCCCAGTTAAGTGTTAAATTCCCAGTGGAAATGATGCAAGCTGGAGCTGTGATGTATATAATGCTCTGCTGGACCCTCTACCAACAGATCACATCCCATCTCAGGGACACATGGTGACTTCCAGCCTCGCTCACCTCCATCACTTGGGCTTGGAACATGAAAGGAAAAAAATTGTGCTTCCCCAGTGAGGCTAAAGATCAAATGCAGTCGAGCAGGGACAATTTAATAACGTTAGTGCAAGAGCTATGCCCAAGTAACCAAACTGACTGTCTCTAGTCATGTCCGAGGGGTGGCCCAGGGAACGTATTTTTATGAACTCCACTCCTCCGGTTTCACTGTTTCAGCACAACAAACAAGTTTCTTTAATGCTATACTCTCAGCCACAGCAAAAACAGGCTGTCACATCCATTTCTCTTCCCTTCCCACACATCCTAGCACCCAGACATAAAAATGCCTGATGAGACACCAGTGAGCAGGGAGACAGAGTCACAGCAGAAACCTTAAATCCACTCCCAACAAGAGCCTCTGGAGCCGTCCCTGGCAGAGCAACACTAGGAATAAAGGCATGAAGAGCTCTCCTCTTTCTACAAACCTCACAGTGAAGAGAACGTGAGGTAGAATGTAAGGTAGAAATGGAAAGAGTAAAGCAAACGAGAGATTCAAAGGTAACATATTGTGACTCCAACAAGGAAAGAAGAAGTGTTTGCCTACCGGCAGGACAGAATAAGAAGAATTATTAAGAACTAGGAAAGCAGGAAGGCAGGCTCCCAGGAGACAAATTTTATCTGATTGTCCCTGCTTTGTTTCAAGAACATAAAACATATCACAGAGGTCAGCGATTAATTGATAAAGCAAGCAAGACTCAAATCTGGAATCCAGGGATGCAATATTAACTGAAGTAATCCTAAAAATTATTCCGTAATGGGCTCCAAACAGAGCACTGACCTCTTCGCAGTGAAGATCACTGAAAAACAAATGACTCATCCCACATATCGTCCCATGTCTATTATGTCCTAATAACTGGAATCCAGCTTCTGCATTTCTGAGCGCTGAGGACAGCCACTGACTTCAGGGAAAGGTGGTTAAGCATGTAAAGTAGTGGAAAGCAGTTTTTTAGAGGAAAAGTTGGTCGATGGTATCAAGATGCTGGAATCTCAGAAGAAAAAGAGGAGAGGAGGGAGAAGAAGAGTAAGAGGAGAGGGAGAAATTGGAATGGTTAAATAAAAAAAAAAATAATAAAAAAAATCAATAAAAGAGCTCTGTACTCGGCACTGGTGAGACCACACCTCGAATCCTGTGTTCAGTTCTGGGTCCCTCACCACAAGAAGGACGTTGAGGCTCTGGAGCGAGTCCAGAGAAGAGCAACAAAGCTGGTGAAGGGGCTGGAGAACAGGCCCTATGAGGAGCGGCTGAGCCTGGAGAAGAGTAGGCTGAGAGGAGACCTGATTGCTCTCTACAACTACCTGAAAGGAGGTCGTGGAGAGGAGGGAGCTGGAGCTGGGCTCTTCTCCCAAGTGACAGGGGACAGGACGAGAGGGAATGGCCTCAAGCTCCACCAGGGGAGGTTCAGGCTCGACATAAGGAAAAAATTCTTCACCAAAAGGGTCATTGGGCACTGGCATAGGCTGCCCAGGGAGGTAGTTGACTTGCCTTCCCTGGAGCTGTTTAAGGTGCGGGTCGATGAGGTACTGAGGGACATGGTTTAGAGATTGGTGGGAATGGTTGGACTCGATGATCCGGTGGGTCTCTTCCAACCTGGTGATTCTATGATTCTATGAAAAAGTACCCTTGCTACTACTCGCACAACAGCTCCTTGTGCTGAGGACACATTGAGCAGTCTATAGAAATACATAAAACTCATAATCAACCTCTCATGGCATCCAAGCAGCAGGAACTTGGAGGATGCTCATGATGGGAGCAGTAGTCCTCAGACCCATGGCATAATGAGGTCATACACAGGTATCAAAACCCTCGTTTGCTTTGAATATTAAAAAAACCCCACAGTGTCCTGCTTCCAAGTACCACGAACCCAACCTGGAGATGCCACAACGGAGCGAGACAGAACACTTGTCACTTCCTCAGCACCAATACCCATCCTGGGTGAACGTAAAGTTCATGGTTTTCAAATTCATATTCCAGATTGAATATTCTGGTAGGATTTCCAGTACTGCTAAGTATCCCCACTCTGGTTTCAAATCAACAGCAGTTTTGACTATTGCGCACATCTGATAATTGAGATGTTTAATTTTAGGCCCCCAGTGCTAATTTTAGATTCAATTTTGACATATTTGTCCTAACTACTCTGCATCTTAATCAGCTTCACAAACACGCATTTCTCACTCTAGCCTCACTCTAACCAGATATGAACATTGTATTCTTTCAACCTTCTTGCTATAGAAAAACCACAAAACCTACAGGTGCTGGGGGTTCCCATCTCCTCCCCAGTCCTCCACCACTGCGCAGCATCCGTTTTGTGGCTTGTTAAAGAACACCCATAAGATATGCCTGAAGAATACAGAGGGGTCTCCATGCTTGACCAATACTACAGGGACTTGTTTCTTCTCAAAAGTTTAGTTTCAAAACCGTTGCTCCCGATAAAATTGAGACCCAAATCCATCTTCACAGAATCACAGAATCACAGAACAACCAGGTTGGAAGGCACCCATCGGATCATCGAGTCCAACCATTCCTATCAAACACTCAGCACCTCGTCCACCCGTTCCTTAAACCCCTCCAGGGAAGGTGAATCAACCCCCTCCCTGGTCAGCCTCTCCCACTGCCCAACGACCGTTTCTGGGAAATATTTTTTCCTAATGTCCAGCCTGACCCTCCCCTGGTGGAGCTTGAGGCCATTACCTCTTGTCCCTCCTCTCCACAACCTCCGCTCAGGTAGTTGGGGAGAGCAATGAGGTCTCCCCTCAGCCTCCTCTTCTCTAGGCTAAACACCCCCAGCTCTCTCAGCCGTTTCTGATAAGGCCTGTTCTCCAGCCCCTTCACCAGCTTGTCCACCACTGAGCAAAACCCGCGGCACCCCACAGAATAATTTGCCTCCGTAGGTGAGGTTCTCTTTGCAGTAAGGGCATGTACTTACTACTCAGGTTGGCTTCACTGCTTGTGATGGGTGCTCTCTGCTCCTGCCTGTCCAACCTCAGCTCCATCTCTACAAAGCAGACGCTGAAACCTGCAAGGGGAACATGATACACGCCCACTCCTCTCCTGTGTCCTCAAAGAGCAGTCCTGCACTATGAAGAAAGCAACCATCTGCAGGGTGATGTAGACTATCAGAGTCAAGAGGCGCTAATAAAGTCCATACATCATCCTCCAGTACGACGTGTATCCTATTGAGCATGACAGACATGATTTATGCCCCCAGCACTATCCAGAGTACATATACCGAAGGGGTCGAACCTGCTAGTCCTTCATTCACGTCAACTCCCTGCATTTCTTTGGAGCAGCTTCAGGAGAGGCCCATTTGCCACAACAGAAGCTTCTAAGTGAACATTTGTACAAGTTAATAGAATATGAAATGGAGAGAAAAATGTGGGTTTAGCAACAGAGGTAGAAGGCAAAGCTCTGAAAGGCAGTTTGTGCCACTGCAGAAAGATCTGGGAAAACACAGAGCAACATCTAGTCGCTACCAGAGAAGAGCACCAGCGTTGCTCTTTAACAGGGGGATGTTAGGACAGATAATCTACATCTCAGATAGGCCTTAGTTTTCCTTAAAAATGGATAGCATAATGCAAGGAAAACTGAACATCAGCCTCATTTTAAAAGGATGGTTTATTTCGTCTGAAAGAGAGGAATCTTGCTGAAGCTATTGTGAATTTCCTGGATGCAACTCCAAAAGTCATTTATCTCCCTGCATTTTCCAAGCTATTTTATCACTGCAGTTGAAATTTAGAATCACAGAATCATTAAAGTTGGAAAAGACCTCCAAGGTCATCCATCCCAACCATCAACCCAACACCACCGTGCCTGCTGTGTCCTGAAGCGCCATTGAGCGACAAAGCTGGTGAAGGGGCTGGAAAACAGGCCTTATGAGGAACGGTTGAGAGAGCTGGGGGTGTTTAGCCTGGAGAAGAGGAGGCTGAGGGGAGACCTCATTGCTCTCTCCAACTACCTGAAAGGAGTTTGTGGAGAGGAGGGAGCTGGGCTCTTCTCCCAAGGGACAGGACGAGAGGGAATGGCTTCAAGCTCCACCAGGGGAGGTTTAGGCTGGACATTAGGAAAAAATTTTTCCCAGAAAGGGTTATTGGGCATTGGAACAGGCTGCCCAGGGAGGTGGTTGATTCACCTTTCCTGGAGGGGCTTAACGGATGGGTGGATGAAGTGCTGAGGGACGGTTTAGTGTTTGATAGGAATGGTTGGACTCCATGATCTGATGGGTCTCTTCCAACCTAGTGATTCTATGATTCTATGATATCTACGCATTCTTTAAACCCCTCCAGGGATAAAGACTCCACCACTGTCCTGGGCAGCCCCTGCCAGTGCTTCACCACTCTGTCAGCAAAGAAACTTTTCTTAGTATCCAATCTAAACCTCCCCTGGCACAACTTGAGGCTATTTCTTCTTGCCCTATTGCTTGTTCCTTGACAGAAGAGACCAGCACCTACCTCACTACAACCTCCTTTTAAGGAGCTGCAGAGAGCAATAAGCAATAATATTTAACCATTAATACAAGATATACACAGCCAACTGGATCCCTACTTTCTTTTACTTACCATAGGCCTTCATGGTTACCACCTGGACTGGAAACGCCTCTCTTTCCTTCTCCTTTCCAGTCCAGAACATGACTTCTGCTCTTACAGGAACCCAGTTCAAGCCAAACTAAAACCAGGACCCAGCACAAATTTTACACACTTTTCAGACTCAGCCTGTAAAGTTCTCCTTTGACTCAGGATGCAGAGACGTCTCTAACAGAGAAACAAGGAAAACCAACAACATGTAACCCCAAAGAGTTAGATTACCTGTGCAGTGGTGCTGTTGAGCTTCTCCAGGCCATTCTCCAGCCGCTCCATTTTTGCTTTTAAATCCTTGCCCTTTTTCAATAGCAAATTCTGATAGAGTTTGATTTGTTCGAGGAATGACTTTGGAGTGGTGTAGTTGTACCGGCGCTCGTTGCTCAGATACAATCGAGATATCTCGTTGACACTTGTGTGGACGTAGGCCATGAACTTGCTTATTGAATCTTTCACTGAATCCTAAAAGCAAGATGAGAAGACAAGGAGAAACTATTTTAAACAGGACAACCATTTATAATACAGACTTGTGCCAATATATAAAGGAATTTATAAACCTTTTATTCTGCTACAGGAAAATCCAGGATGGAACATCTAAGTTGATGCCTTTTCATTTGTTATCTTTAAAATAACTTTGTCTGCTCGTATACTTTATACCTCCTTTTATATCTTTTTAATTCAGACTTTATCTTATTCCAAGTCATTTTTCTAGGATTCAGCTCTACAAAATAACAGCCTTTTAAGTATAAATCTGCCCTTTTCTTCCATACAAACTGGGAAGCGCACACTCAAAAAAAAAAAAAAAAAAAAGAAATATTGTAGACTTTATTCTTCAAAAATCCTGCCCAGAAAACCTAAATAAACAGAACTGAATCGCTTTTAGTCTAGGAGCAGGTTGTCATCAATAGGAACCTGACATATTTTTGCCCTTGAGAATTACAAACGCTCAGAGCTGCATGTGGAGAGAAAAGCCTGTGTTCCCTGCAATAATCAGAAGCATCAGGTTATTTTCTGCACCGATTTGTAAGCTGCCTCTCTTGCTAGCAGAGCTGTCACTGTACTGGTGATGCTATCAGCGCAGAGACACACACGAGTGTGCTGCCCACGGCCACACTTCTGCTAAGCTCCATGCCCCCTGCTGAAAAACCTGCACAGGCAGAGGGACTCAAACCCAGGCATAAACTTAGGCACCCACGGATGCTGGTGGGTGAGGTGCTCACCTCCACGGTCTCTGTTTCTCGCAGAAAGCGGAGGCTGACAGACTCAAGGGCTTCCCGCGGCCACTCTTGGAACCAATCTATGGCCGTGCAGCTGATGATGGCAGGAAACCTCCTGCTGCGGACACGCAGCTTGCTACCGACAGGTGAAAAACACAGTGCGACCTGTGGAGCCCAAGGAAGGAGAAGGTGACAAAACATAGGCAGGAGGCAGCCATAGGCTGGGCTCCAGCTGTACAGCCCAGCATAGGATCTACCAGACATCTAGAATCATAGGATGGTTTGGGTTGGAAGGAACCTTAAAGCTCACCCAGTTCTAAACCCCAGCTCACTGGATCAGAAGCTCCAAGCCCCATCCAACCTGACCTTGAACACCCCGAGGATGGAGCAGCCACCACTGCTCTGGGCAACCTGGGCCAGGGCTTCCCCACCCTCACAGCAAAACATTTCTTCCTAAGATCTCACCTCAATCTCCCCTTTTTCAGCTGGAAACCATTCCCCATGTTCAATCCCTCCAGTCCCTGATAAAGAGCTCCTCCCCAGCTTTCCTGGAGCCCCTTTGAAGTGCTGGAAGACTGGTCAAAAGTCTCCCAGGAGACTTCATTCAATGGAAGATCTCAAATCACAAGCTGTACAAAGGTACAGTTGACTCTTTAGAGTCCTTGCACTTCAGGCCAGCATTAAACACATTTTTCTCCTCAATGAAAACAAGCAGTGGTGTTAAGCATTGCTCTGACCAGAGCAGAAGCCTGGCACACTTTCAAGGTTGCAGCTGAGGTTTAACTTCTTCACATTTTCTTGCTTTGATATAAAGCTTCACTCAGCAGGGAACTCGCATTCAGATTCAAGTGGTACAAGAAGGAATTAGAGCAAATGGATCTGAATTCTCCTGGCAGGACCACAAGCCTGCCTGGATTTTTTACTCTAAAGCCAACATTGAAAAGGGTTGAGGTGACTGAAACATAAGCTCTGCCTCTATCAGAATGAGATTTATCTTTTTTTACATAGAGGAACAGCTAAAAATTTCTGAGTTGCAGAAAATCATGCTGGGTTTTTGCATTCTTCTAGCTACATTATAAATAATGTGAAGATTGAGCCTCTCTCCAACTTCTCCAAGCAGGAATCCCAGGTCCTGATGCACCCCAATGAAACCCCTGTGCTTAGTTTGGAGAACGGAAAGGCTCAGCTGTTGAAATGTCTTTCTAAAGTCCAAGAAGTGATGACAACAGACACCTACGCTTTAGCCCTGTGTGCTAAGGGAATCACAGTTCATATCACAAACAGGCAGAAAAGCCTTTCAGGCTGCAGTCTGGGCTGCTACAAGGTAGCCCAAACCATCTCCACTCTGTGCCTCTGTTCCAGGGTTGGTGGTGAGGACCCAACCTCCCCCAGGCTGTCTCACCTTCAGCTGCCGTCGCACACGCTCTATGAAAAACTTCCAGCAATTCTCCCTGGAGTCCACCAGCCCCCGGCCTTTGACTTCATTCCTCATGCTGCTTATGATGTTTTCAACTTCATCGTCAGAGAAGAGATCAGGGATTTCACCTAAGGGAAGAGGGTACGGGTGGGTTTACTAGTCTGGGTGATGTTGCAGCCTTAGAGCTTAGAGCAAAGGGAAGTGGCTGCCTCTTTCTTCAGAAGCTCAGGGAAAGCCCCTTCCTTGAGAAAACTCATTGTGCCAAGTGTCTGCAACAGAAAAGTGTCCCAGAAGTTATTCTGCTAAGAAGAAAACACTTGCAAGAGCAAACTTTCTTATAAAAGCACAAGCTAAACAGACCTCGAACAGAGCCAAAGTACAGAAAGTCTGTTTTTTTTCACATCGGCAATGCTAATTAGATTACCAGAAAAAAATAATCAAACACCTAATACACCATATGTGACAATGAAATCCTTTTGGGTTTGCAAATTAATTAATTCCATGTACAATTTCTGTTCGATGCTACTTCTACTAGTGGTCCAATAACTCCCAGAGCAGCAAAACATTTTAAAAGTTTTAAAAACTTTTAAAAAGTTAATATTTATGCAGCTGATTGACAAAAAACGTAACCAACCAAATATTTTATCAGTGGCTCCTTAATTTCTTGCTCCCTTTCTGGCTTCTGTTTTGATTGAAATCTTCATTGTTGAGTGAGATACTGTCAATACGAGCACTAATCATTTAGGAAAATACACTAATCAGAAAATTGCTCATTTATAACAAAGATTGAAATATGTATTTTGTTTTAGCTTCTGGTGATGATAAGAAGTGAAAGAAGTTTTTTTCACAGAAAGGGTCATTGGGCATTGGAACAGGCTGCCCAGGGAGGTGGTTGAGTCACCTTCCCTGGAGGTGTTTAAGGGACGGGTAGATAAGGTCTTGAGGGACTTGGTTTAGTGTTTCATAGGAATGGTTGGACTAGAAGATCCGATAGGTCCCTTCCAACCTGGTTGTTCTATGATTCTATGATTCTAAGTAAGACAAATAAGCATGCAGACAGCAGAGAGCAGCTAGACCCATTGGTCAGCACCAGCTCACATCTTGAGAAGGCACAGAAGCCACCAGGTCCCTTCAGCCTGGCTGCGATTCTCACATTCCAGGGAGGCAGCAGAGAATCACTGCCAGACTGAAAGGACTGGGAGAGAATAAGCTGACCTGGACATCCCAAAGCCAGGCTACTCGTCCTGCCCCTTGGTGCAGGACACTGCAGAGCTTCACTTTGAGTCATGAGATGTTTGCAGTATCTACTGTGCATAAGAGGTGATGGGGACTACTCACCGCTCTCCACAACCACCCCTGTCCTTACTCCTGGTTACAAATACACCCCAGGCAGGGCTTGTTTACTGCTGCAACCATCTGGTCAATTTATAGCCACATATGTCAACTCTGGAGTTACTCACAAGCTACAGCTCCAGTGTGCTGTCAGCTCTCCACCCCTCACCATCCACAGAGGTCACCTGAACCAGATGGTATCTTCCCACTCCCGACTCATAAATAAGGCAACAAGCGGTTTGCAGTCAGTAGCAGTGATTTACCAGGAAGCCTGAGGAATATGACCACACCAGGTTACCCAGTGGGGTCCCGGTGACCCAGCCACACGCTGCCGTGTGTGCTGTAGCTGAAGTGCACCCAGCACCAGAAGTGCTCATCCACACACATTCATGCTGTGTTCTAGAAAAAAGGAGCATTAGCACCTAAACTGACTATTGTGCAATCGCTCCACAAGCAACAGCTCAGCATCTTAAAGGGATCTGGGAAAACAATGAGGAAAAGGATAACATTCTGGTTTGAGCTAAAGCAGAATTAGTTTGCTAACTTTTCAGCTAAGCTTTGACTAAGTAGCTTCATTTTCTTAAAGGCGGCTACACGTTTTCAGTATCTGTCTCTAGAAATAGTAACACTAAAAATTTATGATTATTACCAAAGAAACAGTCCATTGGCATGCAGGAAAGCCACTGCTTATACTTAGTGTCCTAAGTGAAAGGGGTTGAAAAAGTGTTTTACCTGCAGGAAGGGTGGACAGGACAGGTGACCCAAAATGACCAACAGAGGATTCCATTCTATATATGTCATACTTGGTATTGAATCATAGAATCACAGAAAAACCAGGTTGGAAGGGACCCATCGGACCTTCTAGTCCAATCATTCCTATCAAACACTAAACCAAGTCCCTCAAGACCTCATCCACCCATCCCTTAAACACATCCAGGTGTTTGTATATTTTTATTATTATTATTATTATTATTATTATTATTATTATTATTATTATTATTATTATTATTATTATTATTATTATTATTATTATTATTATTTTATTAAAGCTGTTTCCATTTCCAACCCACCTTGACAGATAAGCAGCTAGCTGAGGCACACGGACATGATCATCTGCTGGCTGTGCATCACCCACCAACTCACCGTCACTCCAGCCAAATAATCTATCTAGGAACAACCTTACTTTATTAGAATCATAAAATCCTAGAATCGTTTGGTTGGAAAAGACCTTCAAGATTACTGAGCCCAATCATACCTGTCCACTACTAAGCCATATCCCCGAGCTCTTCATCTACCCGACTTCTAAGTCCTTCCAGGGATGGTGACTCCACCAATTCCCTGGGCAGTTTCTGCCAGTGCCTGAGAACCCTTTCAGTGAAGAAATTTTTCCTGACATCTAATCTGAACCTCCCTTGGTGTAGCTTGGCAGGGCACCTGGGAAACAGCTGACCTTAATATTGAAGACTGAGGCAAAGAAGGGACCTCATTACTCTCTACAACTACCTGAAGGGAGGTTGTAGAGAGGAGGGAGCTGGGCTCTTCTCCCAAGGGACAGGGGACAGGACAAGAGGGAATGGCCTCAAGCTCCGCCAGGGGAGATTTAGGCTGGAGATTAGGAGGAAGTTCTTCACACACAGGGTGATTGGGCATTGGAATAGGCTGCCCAGGGAGGTGGTTGAGTCACCTTCCCTGGAGGTGTTTAAGGGACGGGTGGATGAGGTCTTGAGGGACTTGGTTTAGTGTTTGATAGGAGTGGTTGGACTAGAAGATCCGATGGGTCCCTTCCAACCTGGTTGTTCTATGATTCTATGATTCTAAGTACCTCAGTCTTATCCTTATTCTTCATCACTATTGTTCTCCCTGCATCCAGTGAAGGACGGAAATACCTCAGATGTATCAACAGATTTTATCTCTGAATCGCATACATCCACACTCCAACAGCGAGAGATGTACCTGATGCTAAGAAGTCATTCACCAACACCAGGAACTGCTCATCTACCACTTGGGCGTCGGTCATCAGGAACACGGTGCCTATGTTCTTCACGCCAGCTCTCAGGTACAGGTTTGCCAGGTCTGCCTGGAGGTTGAAAAATAAATGGTCTTAGGGGTTACGCCTACATTCTGCAAAGTATGGGCTAGGCACCATGCCTACAGGCAGGGTAGTCCAGAATCTTCCCATTAATTGAGAACAACGCAATTCCAATTAATTAGCATAAAACCAGACTTTGGCCACGCTCCATCTTCATGGCTGAGCCTCCAAGATTATATGGGGAAGTCTATTGCTGTTATCACTACAAGCCATTACCCAGTGAGACTTGGCATTATGCTCAGGTCTGTATAACACCAAAATGACAGGAAAGTCCTGGCCAGCACCATTAGACAAAGGGAAATGCTTGTGGCCAAAAGACCTAGAGGTCAATGGATGTGGCTGAAGACACCACTACAATCCCTGGGTGCAGAAACTGCTAGGCAAGTTCATGAATTTTCACTCTGCCCTGGGCTGAAGGTAAAATAAATCACACGCAGAGGGAAACTAAAGTTCCACAGGGGTTGGGAGAGATAGTAGTGACCGGAAATGTTTGCCCTTAGTATCTCCAGAACTTCTTGTTCAAACATGGATATTTTTCAGTTGAGCATTTATTCCCGCTCTTCCCGAGTCTGAGTCACCCTTAAGTCTCTCACTTCCCAGAGAGGCTGACAGAGAGCCTGCTCACGTGGAGAAGTTGTTTCATTTCAAAGAAGATAACATCCTCCTAGTAAGTACATCTTGGTTTTGAGATCCAATCCTTTTCCACCTCCAAATCACTCCACAGCAGATATCCCACTGATAAATTAACTCCCCTGTCTTGGTTTAATGAGAAATAATAATCAAATAGAACTTTTCTGGTCCTTCATGGTTTCTTGAACAAACACAAAGTGGATGTCCACATTGCTGGGTTCCTTCGCACAGCCTGGTGCTGACACTGAGCCTTGGGCCAGCTCTGAGGGCTGGCAGAGGACATCAGTTCTGCCTGCACCCCACACAGACACACTTCATCGAAGCATTTGAAACAGAATTGCTTCTCTCTGCAGTTCAATACATGTCTGGGTCTTTTTATTGTCTCCACAACAGTGTTGCTCAAGATGTAACAACAGAAAGTTCTCAGGGCAAGTTTTGCTTTTTATTTCCTTCCCGTCACCTCAATCTTAAAACTCCCTACCTTCAGGTCAGGGATCCCATATCCTTTCCTCAAAGTGATCTGGAAAACCTCCAGAGAGCTAATGAAGGCTGCCAGTCTGGTCAGGCTCTGCTTTCCGCTTCCACCCACGCCAACCAGGAGAACATTTCCTCTGGGAGACTCCAGGATACGGTTGATGCGGCAACTAAATTGAAGCATACAGAATCTCTCATTAATAAGAACATTTTTCTTTTTCTCTGCCCACTGCTTTTCAATACATATTTTATTCACTAAGAAATTGTATTCTGAGCAGGATGAAAAACGTCAGTCTGAGAGACATGTCAGCAATCAATCCCCATCTCTGCTGAGACCTAAATAAAGGATGCAGCTGATGGAAAAAAATTGTTTGGTGGCAATTCAGACTCTGTCCCATTTTTTTTCCACCTGACAAGTCCTGCTGGACATAACTATTAAGGTGAAGGCCTTGGACATCTTTCCAATGGATGACGAGGGAAAATGTACATTACATTGACATGCAATAACCAAGAACCACTTCCAAGGCTCCGATCACTTCCCCAGTAAAGGTTTGTCTTCATGGGGCACTTAGGTTTCACGTTCAGGTGGAGTCCTGCTACACATTAAATATTCATATGCATCTAAAATGGCATAGAAACACATCTGAAAAACACAGTCAATGTTTCTCATTTATCCAAACCAGCAGTACTTGCGGGTATCTCACTTTTAAAACCGAACTTGCTGTTACATCCAAGGTCTGCTCACTTGACCTGTCTGAGAGCTGAATGGTGAACTCTGTCTGCCGCCAATTTATTCTCCTTAAGCCATTACGGACATCCCCATACATTAAAACTCCAAGTAAGTTAGAGGATCCTATCTGTAAATCCTTATTGCCCCATGTCTTAAACACAAGCATCTTTCCCCTCTTCATATCATCGCCTTTATTCAGTTCACTCCGCTGTGTACTTTCCTAACCTAATTAACTGCTGTATGCAGAGTACAAAGGGTTGAAGATATTGTAACAGGAACCTGAGGTTTCACAAATGCCCTGCAAACAACAGCTAGAGAAGTGGTACAGAATTTGGGCCGGACACATCACATGGGCAGATGAAGCTTCTGCACACCTCCAGTTCCATCTGCAATAATTATAGAATCATAGAATCATAGAATCACCAGGTTGGAAGAGACCCATCGGATCATCGAGTCCAACCATTCCTATCAAACACTAAACCATGTCCCTCAAGACCTCATCCACCCGTCCCTTAAACACCTCCAGGGAAGGTGAATCAACCACCTCCTTGGGCAGCCTATTCCAATGCCCAATGACCCTCTGTGTGAAAAACTTCCTCCTAATCTCTAGCCTAAATCTCCCCTGGAGGAGCTTGAGGCCATTTCCTCTTGTCCTGTCCTCTGTCACTTGGGAAAAGAGCCCAGCTCCCTCCTCTCTACAACCTCCCTTCAGGTAGTTGTAGAGAATAATGAGGTCTCCCCTCCGCCTCCTCTTTTCCAGGCTAAACACCCCCAGCTCTCTCAGATGCTCCTCATAGGGCCTGTTCTCCAGCCCCTTCACCAGCTTCGTGGCTCTTCCCTGCACTCTCTCCAGAGCCTCAACATTCTTCTTGTGGTGAGGGGCCCACAGCTGAACATAGGATTCAAAGGGTGGCCTCACCAGTGAATATGAATACGAATATGTACATCCTCCAGGAAAACCCTGGGAAGCAAGCTGCACAGATAAAAACTATGATGACACCATAAAGCCAGAAAAACTCCTTACACGTGGCACATGGCATCCTCAAATAGCACCAGGTTCATGGCAGCATTGACTTCATTGTAGTTGTCCAAAGCTTCCACAAGGATCTGGTTCAACTTCTCCCAGGTTGGAACTGACCTATAGCTGAGTTCACCGATGCCTTTAGCAAAATGGCAATAAACATTCATCTGCCTGGTTTGCTCTAAAGTTTCTTCAATATCCTGCCAAATTACAAAAAAATATTTATATACATGTGTATGTATGTAACACGTATAGGCAAATCCACAGCAGCTCTAGGTCATCTTTCCAAGTAAAGTATGGTGTTCCAGCAAAGGTATTTTTGTAGACTCATGGAATCATTAAGGTTAGAACAGGCCTCTAATACCACAGAATCATAGAACAACCAGGTTGGAAGGGACCCATCGGATCTTCTAGTCCAACCATTCCTATCAAACACTAAACCAAGTCCCTCAAGACCTCATCCACCCGTCCCTTAAACACCTCCAGGGAAGGTGAATCAACCACCTCCCTGGGCAGCCTATTCCAATGCCCAATGACCCTTTCTGTGAAAAACTTCCTCCTAATCTCTAGCCTAAGTCTCCCCTGGTGGAGCTTGAGGCCATTCCCTCTGGTCCTGTCCCCTGTCACTTGGGAGAAGAGCCCAGCTCCCTCCTCTCCACAACCTCCTTTCAGGGAGTTGGAGAGAGTAGTGAGGTCTCCTCTCAGCCTGATCTTCTCCAGGATAAACAACCCCAGCTCTCTCAGCCACTCCTCATAGGTTCTGTTCTCCAGCCCCTTCACCAGCTCTGTTGCTCTTCTCTGGACTTGCTCCAGAGCCTCAACATCCTTCTTGTGCTGAGGGGCCCACAACTGAACACAGGATTCAAGGAGCGGCCTCACCAGTGCTGAGTCCAGAGGGAGAATCACCTCCCTGTGCCTGCTGGTCACACCATTTCTGATCCAAGCCAGGATGCCATTGGCCTTCTTGGCCCCCTGGGCACACTGCTGGCTCATGTTCAGTCGACTGTCGACCAACACCCCCAGGTCCCTCTCCTCCTGGCAGTTTTCCAGCCAGGCTTCTCCCAGTCTGTAGCTCTGCGTAGGGTTGTTGTGCTCCAAGTGCAGGACCTGGCATTTGGCCGTGTTAAACCTCATGCCATTGGACACTGCCCAGCGCTCCAGCCTGTTTAGGTCCATCCAGTCCAACCTTAAGCCCAGCACCACCATGCTTACTAAACTGTCCCAAAGCACCACATCTACACACTTATTTGAACACCTCCAGGAGTAACAACTCCATCACTTCCGCTTCTTTCCCACCACTTTATGCCCAAATGGTTGCATCTGCACATTGGAAAAGGCTTAAGAGGGTATGGTTTAGAGATTGGTGGGAATGGTTGGACTCGATGATCCAGTGGGTCTCTTCCAACCTGGTGATTCTATGATTCTATGAAAGAAAAAAACCCAATACTGATGGTTTTTAGCTCTGACTACATTTTCTTCTCTCAAATCTTCACTCATTACTCCAAAAGAATGTGGCCACAAGAACAGCCCTGCAGCAACAGCCACAGTACTCGGCTGCTGCATGGACAATGACAACATCTGGAGGAAAAAGTGCTGTCTACACTACTTCTCACTTCGGTGACACTTGTGCGATTCATACAGCAGCACTGCTGGGTGATGCTAGGTCTAAAGGAAAGCAGGTCCAGAGCTTTCACGAGAAAGCTATTTTCATACAGTCATAGAATCACCACGTTGGAAATCACCATTTTGGAAACAAGGAAAGCACTAGGGATTTGTGCCTGCATTTCACTTTGCTCCCATCAAGACCAGGGATCTGACTATTCTCCTGCTTTTGACACAGGAAACTCAAAGCACTTAAATAAAGGAATTTAATTAATACAGAGCCCAAATCTCCTCTCCCCAGTGACCTTATGGAGTACATCATTTCTCCATATTGCAACACTGGCAGCCCAGGATACAGATGGCAGAAGTGTTGTCCCTAGGCTCCCATCAAGAGCATCGCCCTCCAGGCAAGTCAGAGATGGGTAGACCTTGGGGCAAAATATGCTCTTCCAAGGAACATTTTTGCTGCAAGCATGTACCTTCTTATCAGAGTTATGAATCTCAATACTTACGTCATAGCATTTCTTCACCATCTCCAGCTGCATTTTATCAAAGGCATCATAATCCTTCTCTTCAACCATCTTGTCTCGGTACACCCGGTTTGACTCATGCAGGTAGAGTTTCACTAGGTCTTGGGGTTGCTTCAGACATTCAGGGGTAGAGAACAGGAGGCCCTGTGGGGAGCAGACAGAGTCAGTAAAGCCTCTCTTGACTCTAGGGGACCAGTCTCACCCTGGCATCCATCGCACCACACTCGAAGAGGGCTATCACTACAAAAGCAGACATTATAGCAACCTCAATCATAGAATCACTAGGTTGGAAAAGAACTTGTAGATCATCAGGTCTAACTGTACCTGTCCAGTACTAAGCCACGGCCCCAAGTACTTCATCTACCCATCTTTTAAACCTCCTCAGGTATGGTGACTCCACTATCAAACTGGGCAGCCTCTGCCAGTGCCTGAGAACCCTTTTAGTGAAGAAATTTTTCCTAATATCCAGTCTGAACCTGCCCTGGTGCAGCTTGAGGTCACTTCCTCTTGCCCTATCACCTATCGCTTGGGAGAACTGAATTTCTGAATCAGCCCCTCCCCAACACCTCTGGAGAACAAGCTCTTTCTTAACCCTGAGCTCTCAAACTAGTTTATATTCATTGTTATACTCATATTGGCGTCGCAAACAGCACCCCTAGCGCAGCCTGACTGGGCTGCTGGTTCTGATCTCAGCAGCAAAGAGCATGCAAAATCGGGCACCGGTCCAGACATGCATCTTTTCACATCCTGATACTGCACCACAGGCATTTTGTCAAGAATAAAAATGGTTTGGAAATTTTAGCGGTGATGGTTTATTTTTTTTTAATCAATTAATTTTAATTAGGTGCATTCTGCCTGCAGGAAATATTAGTCGCTGTCTGCTTATCACAGTATGTTTACCATGAACCCCATTAAAATGCATAAAAGTATGATATTTCAAAGAGGTGTCACCTACAACTAAGCCTATTAACAGCACACAGGGTGTTCAATGGCATGAATTAAATAGACAGCCTTTATTCTTAACACCTGATTATTTATATATAAATTATTAAATGTATTAAAAGCCACGTAAAGCTGTCCCTCTCTGACCTGTGGCTCAAATGGTCTGGACTTCACAGTTGTTATTACAGCTATTTTATTTATTTTACAGCTATTTTATTTATTTCAGGACAAAGCAGGACCTGGCCTCAGGCAGTTACTTGCTTTCTTATGATATCCATGAAAAGGAGGAGAGTGTAGATGAGGTCCTGAGGGACATGGTTTAGCATTTTATAGGAATGGTTGGACTCGATGATCCAATGGGTCTCTTCCAACCTGGTTGCTCTATGATTCTATGAAGAGTAGCCACGACCCCCCTTCTCCTATCCCTGCACTCCCTGACCAAGAGCCTCTTCCCAGCTTTCCTGGAGCCCCTTTCAGTTCTGGAAACTGCTCTAAGGTCTTGCCAGAGCCTTCTCTTCTCCAGACTGAACAACCCCAGGTCTCTCAGCCTGTCCTCACAGTGGAGGTGCTCCAGCCCCTGCATCACCTTCACAGCCTCCTCTGGTGCATTTGGAATAGGCTGCCCAGGGAGGTGGTTGATTCACCTTCCCTGGAGGTGTTTAAGGCACGGGTAGATGAGGTCCTGAGGGACATGGTTTAGTGTTTGATAGGAATGGTTGGACACAATGATCTGATGGGTCTCTTCCAACCTGGTTGCTCTATGATTCTATATGATTCTATGATTTCAGTGTTTGCAAGCTTGATGCTTCCAGGGCTCTTTAGCAAGTTTGGCCCCAGGTAAATAGCCAAATCCTTCCAGGTGCAAAGGAGTGTGAGGTCTGCCAGCTGCTGAAGCCCACGTGGAGGCAAAGCTCAGCTAGGGTGAGCCTCTCCAGAGCCACTGCTATCATCTTGCTGTCAAGGAAGAGATAGAGGCCATTCCTCCTCAACTGCCACAGATCTTAATGTGACATGCTGCTTGAAAAGCTCGATAGAAATGGGAATAAAAAGCAAAATACAACCCTGCTGAGTCGATGATTATTATTTTACAGTGATGACAGATATAATTTAGAGCATAATACCATGGTAACCCTTTCAGATGAAAAGAAAGACAGTAAAAGGGCTTTCTCTGGTGTGAGCCAGCAGGGAGTGTATTTTTAAAAGCATAATCCCCAACTCTGTTACGGCGGAGATCAGTCTTCTTTAATCAAGGGTAAATTGCCTGGAGTGTACCAATCAATTTAACTCTGTAGCATATGCTTTGAATCAGAGGTGCAAAAAGGGGACATAAAATGCCAGCAAAGCAGTGTCCGACTTCAACCACAGACAGGAGCTGCTCCAGAGGGCAAGTACCAAATACCACCTTCTGATGAGCCCTAATCATTACAACGAACTGAAGGGTGATCTTGGCCCTGCAATAGTACCATCAGTAAGTGATATAGTCCAAGGACAAGGAGCCAAGACTGTCATTCCTACAGATATTGTCTAATCCTACTGCAGCCTCCTCTCACCCATCACCCTAGACTGTGGTTTCCAATCTCTCCCCAAACATTTCCAGTGAGACATGACAGCAAATGTAAGCTGATTTATTACAGCTAGATTTTACAGAACTTGCAGAGCCTTCGATAACTGTTCAAAACCAGCCTGTGAGCCCAAGGGTTTGAAGACAATCACAGATTTTGAGGCCCTTTGTAGTCATTTTTCAAGATCAGGAAGGAGCATCCCTCAATCCAGAGCTTAGTGGGTTTTCAGATCAACAGTGATCTGAACACGTTTATGTGTTCAGCAGAGAACATGCTCAGTGCTGGCTTCCTTCTTCCCTTGGCTCTTCATCTTCTCCCAGAGCCCCTTCAGCCAGGACCTACCTCCCCAGAGACTCGTGTTCTCCTGTGGGGAGCTGCAGTGGGAATACAATTCCTTACCTTAGAGTCACAAAGGAGAGATTGCCTTGTTCCTACACAACAGCCTGAACCAAAGTTTGGCCCTACAGCCCTTGGCCAGCTGATGCCAGAGCAGCAGTGGCACCACTTAGGACAATGCTGAGGCATTTACTGTTGTCCCACTGAAGGTCAAGTCCAGAGAGTAGCAAGAACAGTGGATAGAATCATTGTGTAGGAATATATGGAATTTCCCATGACCTTCTCAAGTGAACACAACTGGATGGTTCATCTCAGAGGACATCTACTCTACAGCGAAGGGAGGAAAAGTAACACATCTCAAGCAGTTCAGACAAGATATTAGCACAAAGCAGGCAGGTACAACAGAAGAAGACACACGAGTCCTTGTACAGCTGTTGGAGTCCAGTTAGGGTGTCCTGACATGTTTCGAAAAGCTCTAGATATGCACACTTGCGCAACAGTGAAACCACACCTGTGTCCTCGGCAGGGAGAGGAGGAAAGACTTCTGGCCTCCCCAGCTTTGGATGACCCTAAATACCCTCACACATCTGAATGTGAATATCTTAAACTGGAGCTAAATCCCACCTCAGTCCTGCAAAGTTCTGATGTCTGACAACAGGACAGTCACCTTGAATTCTTTTCACCAGGCTGAAAGGAATCCCACTGAAGATGCTCAGGGGTCGGTACCAGGGCAATAGTGTTTAATCATAGAATCAAAGAATCACCAGGTTGGAAGAGACCCACCAGATCATCCAGTCCAACCATTCCTATCAAACACTAAACCATGTCCCTTAAGACCTCGTCTACCTGTGCCTTAAACACCTCCAGGGAAGGTGACTCAACCACCTCCCTGGGCAGCCTACTCCAATGCCCAATGACGCTTTCCATGAAAAACTTCCTCCTAATCTCTAGCTCTCCAGAGCCTCAACATCCTTCTTGTGGTGAGGGGCCCACAACTGAACACAGGATTCAAGGAGCAGTCTCACCAGTGCTGAGTACAGCGAGAGAGTCACCTCCCTGGGCCTGCTGGTCACACCGTTTCTGATACAAGCCAGGATGCCATTGGCCTTCTTGGCCAGCTGGGCACACTGCTGGCTCATGTTCAGTCGGCTGTCGACCAACACCCCCAGGTCCCTCTCCTCCTGGCAGCTTTCTAGACAGACTTCTCCCAGTCTGTAGCTCTGCATAGGGTTGTTGTGCCCCAAACGCAGGACCTGGCATTTGGCCGTATTAAACCTCATGCTGTTGGACTCAGCCCAGCAGTCCAGCCTGTTTAGGTCCCTTTGCAGAGCCTCCCTACCCTCCAGCAGATCCACACTTCCACCCAGCTTAATGTCTCTGTGACCCAGGCAGTGCCCTCTCAGCCTGTCTGGAGATGATGCTGGCCAAGCAGGGAGGTTGTTACACCGAAAGGAGGGACTCTGACAGACTAAAGAAAAGCTGCACGAGGTGCAATCCACTTTTGGGTCCCTTGCTACAAGAAAGACATCGAATAGTAGAGCAAGTTCAATGGAGACCACCAAGACCATAAAAAGGTGGCGCACAGGATGTGCAAGGGAAGGCAGCTTTGTTCAACCCAGTAAAAAGGTGAAAGGGAAGCTTCTTGCTGCCTACAAGTGCCTGAGGGGGAGTTACAGAGAACAAGGAGCCAATTTGGTTTTGGGGGTGCTTAGCAAAAGGACAAGAGATAACGAACAAATTACAGCAAAGGAAATTCCAACTGAAACAAAAACATACAAACTGCCTTCCCCGTAGAGTGGATTTAGCAGTGCAACAGGGGCCAGGAAACACCCAAAACTTGATTGATTAGCCTGACCTAAGTCTGAAGCTGGCACTGTTTGAGCAGGTGGTTGGACAAGGGAACACGAGTCAGTTTATGAATTTATAAAGACATAACAAATGCAACCCATGGAAACACATTTCCACAGTCCAGAGCTTCTTTCACACTCAGTTTCAGAAAAAAATACTGTGTTCTAGCAGAGCTAAACAGGAAATCAGGAGATCCCCCCAATCTGGGAATATTTAAGGTAAGAAAATAATTAAGAATGAATAGCAGAAGGAAAGGAAGGATTTCAAGACAAACTGAACACCAATTTAAATAAACATTATGAGAGCCAGAAGTCAGACTCCCCCACCTCTGCAGGCATGGGATAAACAAAAAAGTATCTGAGTTCCTGTCACCATTGCAGCCCTCTGGCCTGGCACCTAGATCAGGCAGCACATCTTCAAATATCTCACAACCTTAGCACGTTTCAAGAACACTAAAGTTAAAATTAAAGTTTCCCCTTGAAATGCTTCTTTTCTCTCTCTGCCTTTCAAAGCACAGATTAACCAGAAGCCAGGATTTAACATGACCCACATCTAACGTCAAAGCCTGATGATGTTTAGGCGAGCACAACTGACAGCTCTGATTCCTTCTTGACACAATGGAGCTATTAATTTCCTTCAAGGCCCTGTTCTTGGATTTCCCATTGCCTGTCATTACTTCAGCTCTTGTCTGACGGACCAGACCACAAGGCACTGAACTTTCAATAACAGCTTTGTAAAACAGACATTAATAAAGAGCGAGAAATTACAAACTGGGGGTTTGCAACAGGTTATGGCATTTTAAACATCTTGATTTGGCTGCTCAGAACTTTCTCACACCTTATTGATCCGCCTTAAGCTCTGAAAGGCTCTTTAAGCAGTAAAAGCTTGCTTCAATGCTTCAAAGCATGAGCTTTCTAGGGAAAAAGAAAAAAAAAACCTCTCACTGTTGAAAGGAAACATTTCTAAAGCTGAACAATTTCCCCTTGGTACAGAATGGGCTTCAGGGGTAAATCAGTTTCAGGTATTAGATCAAAGCTGGTTTTAATTTATTTATCAACTCTTTAAACGCCACCCTTTCTGCACAGGCTGAGCACACGACCATCGAGAAGCCAAGAGGACATGCCAGAAGAGGCTGACAAGCCATACTGGCGCTTCACACAGCAGCTGAATCAGTTACTATTCTCCTATCTCCACAGTCAGTGGCCCACTGAGTATCCACTACTTGCTTCAGTGTAATAAAATGACCTCCCTGTGTGGCAGAACAATGGTTTTTAACCCCACATTTACACATGAGCAAAGATAAGCCCAGCTCCAGCACACTCTCCAACAGTCACCCAATTAAGTGCTGAAGTCAGAAGCACAAAGCTCCCTTCATTTGGTCCCTTCTACAGCCAGAGGGCATTTCAACCCACCCAAAACCTTCACCTCCTTCTGGAATTATTCATCCCTGCCCACCAACTACAGGAGACCACGAAGTAGATAAGCCTCTAACTAATCTTTTTCAGTGTCATGGGTGATGACTCTGGAATCCATCCAAACCCAATGAGGAATCAGGGAATGTATGAACTATGCAGAACTACAGACTGGGAGAAGCCTGGCTGGAAAGCTGCCAGGAGGAGAGGGACCTGGGGGTGTTGGATGACAGTCGACTGAACATGAGCCAGCAGTGTGCCCAGGGGGCCAAGAAGACCAATGGCATCCTGGCTTGGATCAGAAATGGTGTGACCAGCAGGGCCAGGGAGGTGATTCTCCCTCTGTACTCAGCACTGGTGAGGCCGCTCCTTGAATCCTGTGTTCAGTTGTGGGCCCCTCACCACAAGAAGGATGTGGAGGCTCTGGAGCAAGTCCAGAGAAGAGTGACGAGGATGGTGAAGGGGCTTGAGAACAGAACCTATGAGGAGCGGCTGAGAGAGCTGGGGTTGTTTATCCTGGAGAAGAGGAGGCTGAGAGGAGACCTCATTACTCTCTACAACTACCCGAAGGGAGGTTGTGGAGAGGAGGGAGCTGGCCTCTTCTCCCAAGTGACAGGGGACAGGACAAGAGGGAATGGCCTCAAGCTCCACCAGGGGAGATTTAGGCTAGAGATTAGGAGGAAGTTTTTCACAGAAAGGGTGATTGGGCATTGGAATAGGCTGCCCAAGGAGGTGGTTGAGTCGCCTTCTCTGGAGGTGTTTAAGGCACGGGTGGATGAGGGACATGGTTTAGTGTTTGATAGGAATGGTTGGACTAGAAGATCCAATGGGTCCCTTCCAACCTGGTTGTTCTATGATTCTATGATTCTAAGGTCACCCTCTCTACTCAGAGGACACACATTGCTTGGTGGGAGATCGTATTTTGCTCACCAAGGCTAGCTAGGCCAGAGGAACACAAGTCCACAGCCTTTCGTAGCATCGGGACAAGCTCCGTGTGTCACAGGACAGCAAGTGCACTTACTTGGAAGATACTGGAGAAGTCTCTCAGGTTGAAAATATAATGGAACTTGATAGCTGTTGGCAGGAAAGTGGCAGCTACTTTCTGATGCAGTCCCAGGGCCAGGGTAATCAGCTGCTGAGCTGATTTTTGCACAGCCACCGAGAAATTCCCACTGGCCAGATGCTGTATTAAAATGGTGCTGTAGATCCTGGACAAGGCATCCTGACCAGGGATGGAGAGAGCGAAGACGCAGAAGTGACGCTGAGGAAAGAAAACATGGAAAGGTCAGACAGATCAGCAACAACCTCTCAAGAAAAATGCCCTTGGGGACTTGATGTGAGACAAAGGGGTAGGAAATCTCATCTAAGCTTCCTTTCTCACGAAGGGCTGGACCAGGTATTCTTTTCATGTCCCTTCCAACCAGGGAAACTGTATGATTCTATGACTCGCAGTCCATCTGAACAAGGCTATTTCTCTCCTCCAGTTTACCAGCGGAGTACAGTTGGCATCATTTGAGAAAAAAAGATATTTTTCAACTGTGCTTCACAACTGCTACACTGGAAGCTCAGGCCGTTGAAAAGCTGAATAGCTGTAAAGGTCCCACTGACCATCGATGAAGCCCAGTCTCTGTCTCTGTCAGGAACAGCCCCAGGAAGCTGCCATCTCCCAGAAGATCCCTTTATTGATTTGAAACTTGCAAAGACAGAGGAGGTGCCCACAGATGGGCACGGGATGCTTCATTTTACCACCACAGCTTCCTAAGAGGAGCCAGGGCCTGGGCTGACTCTGGTCATGAGGTTTCTCTATGAGGAAATGAATTTTGTTCTCCACTATCCGGGCTCCTCAACAGCCGGCAGGTCCCTGCCTGCAGTGCCATGAGCAGGTTCTGTCCCTGTGCCAGCCACCCCACCAAGTCACAGCTGCTCTTGCTCGGGCACCCATTTCTCAAGGCACTTCCCCACTACTGCTCATGTGCCAAGCTTCACTCCACAGCACAGCAAACACCTACCGCACAACTGAGAAAGGCATCATCCCCCTAGGCTATCGTTTGTCCCTCTCAGATGCCAACAGGACCTGCTCAGTGGTTCTGATCTGCAGGCACAGGGAACAGCCAGGCTGCCCCTGACACCACAACCTCGCAGCTTGGAGAAAGGGTAAGTAACATCAGAGCTGACAATAACCACCTCTATGATCCAGCCTAAGCCTCACAGCTCCCAAAAATCAAGACCTGAGGTTTAAGATCTCATCCTAAATCTACACTTCTGTTACTGTCAACACTTGTGCTATTTTGTTTGGGGTTTTGGAGGGAGGAAGTTGGTTTCCTTTGGTTGCGTTTCCCCAACCTCTTTTTACTTAGAGTATAACGCCAGCTCCATCAGGAAATTTTAGAAACTAAAAGGCTTTAATGAACTATGTTCCAGAGGTAAATATTAGCTAAATGAAGGCACAATCTGTCTGATTCAGAAACTGTCGAGAAAGCACATGTTAAGCTGACTGGCAACTTGTGCCTTCTTCCCCTTGCTGAGCAGCAGGTGAAGAAAAACAAACAAGGGAACAAGGAAAAAAGTTTGCTGCTTCACATTAAGGAATTACCATCGCACATCAGATTCGTGCCTTTTCTACTGATAAAATGACAGCAGAATCTACTAGTGGATTTCCTCTACCCTCACACTTAAATAATCCAGCCAAAAATCATAGAATCATAAAACAACCAGGTTGGAAGAGACCCATCGGATCATCGAGTCCAACCATTCCTATCAAACACTAAACCATGTCCCTCAGCACCTCATCTACCTGTCCCTTAAACACCTCCAGGGAAGGGGAATCAACCACCTCCCTCGGCAGCCTGTTCCAATGCCCAATGACCCTCTGTGTGAAAAACTTCCTCCTAAATCTCCCCTGGCGGAGCTTGAGGCCATTCCCTCTTGTCCTGTCCCCTGTCCCTTGGGAGAAGAACCCAGCTCCCTCCTCTCTACAACCTCCTTTCAGGTAGTTGGAGAGAGTAATGAGGTCTCCTCTCAGCCTCCTCTTCTCCAGGATAAACACCCCCAGCTCTCTCAGCTGCTCCTCATAGGGCCTGTTCTCCAGCCCCTTTACCAGCTTCGTGGCTCTTCTCTGGACTCGCTCCAGAGCCTCAACATCCTTCTTGTGGTGAGGGGCCCAGAACTGAACACAGTATTCAAGGAGCGGCCTCCCCAGTGCTGAGTACAGAGGGAAAAAATAAAACCAGCGACAGCACCTGCTGTTGTGCAAGGGCTTTACCTGCAGACGAGGGTTGATGGTGAAACTCCCTGCAGTGGGATTCATGCATGACACGTACTGCACGTTCATGACCTCCTTCAGCGACAGCTTGGTCCTGTCATACCTTGGGGCAAAACAAAAGCAGCGGCACAGTGAACGCATCTGCTACCTTTCCACTGGTGCACAGCCATGGGCTTCCAATGTCCTCTCATCTTCAGGAGGATCAAATTCTGCATCATGCCAAGGCAGGGCCTGCATGTCTCTACATAACCTGGTAAGTGAAAATCCTGCTCTTGGTGGAAATCTTTCAGCTTCTACAACCTGTAGCTAATGCTTCTAGCAGTTAGAAAAAATGCACTGTGCAAAGGCCCCGGGATGTAGTCATCACTTCATAGAATCACAGGATCACCAGGTTGGAAGAGACCCACCAGATCATCAAGTCCAACTATTCCTATCAAACACTAAACCATGTCCCTCAGCACCTCATCCACCTGTCCCTTAAACACCTCCAGGGAAGGTGAATCAACCACCTCCCTGGACAGCCTGTTCCAATGCCCAATAACCCTTTCTGTGAAAAATTTTTTCCTAATGTCCAGTCTAAACCTCCCCTGGCAGAGCTTGAAGCCTTTCGTCCTGTCCCCTGTCCCCTGGAAGAAGAGCCCAGCTCCCTCCTCTCCACAACCTCCTTTCAGGGAGTTGAAGAGAGCAATGAGGTCTCCTCTCAGCCTCCTCTTCTCCAGGATAAACACCCCCAGCTCTCTCAGCCGTTCCTCATAAGGCCTGTTCTCCAGCCCCTTCACCAGCTTTGTTGCTCTTCTCTGGACTCACTTGAGAGCCTCAACATCTTCCTTGTGGTGAGGGGCCCAGACCTGAACACAGGATTCAAAGTGCGGTCTCACCAGTGCTGAATACAGAGGGAGAATAACTTGCATGGAAATAGTTGAAAACCATAGGAGCGCCTCTAGTTTGAACCAGCCTGGGACAGGGAAGGATGGGAAGCCTGCTGAAGGAGCAACGCACAGCCCCAGAAGCAGACCTGGCAGCCAAAGATTAACAGATAGCTTTGCCCACCTCACTCCTCACCATCCCAGGAGTAATCTGCAGCCCCATCAGGCTACAAGAGGGAGCACTGAGTGTACAACACGCTGGTGGGCACTGCCAAGTGTGCAGGCAGAAAGCCTGGATGTGCCGGACCCCAAGCCTCCAGTGCTTCCACACAAGCAAACGAGCCTGACTTCCAACACCCACAGCCCAAAATTTCTACCTCCACTCCACTGTCTCCATACTTGGGAAGGTTTTGGCTAAGCTCAGGTATGCACATCACCAAAGAGAGCAGAGATCGCTATGAGTTCCTGCCCTGTATCAGAAATGGTGTGACCAGCAGGTCCAGGGAGGTGATTCTCCCTCTGTACTCAGCACTGGTGAGGTCGCTCCTTGAATACTGTGTCCAGTTGTGGGCCCCTCACCACAAGAAGGATGTTGAGGCTCTGGAGCGAGTCCAGAGAAGAGCAACGAGGCTGGTGAAGGGGCTGGAGAACAGATCCTATGAGGAGTGGCTGAGAGAGCTGGGGGTGTTTAGCCTGGAGAAGAGGAGGCTGAGAGGAGACCTCATTACTCTCTACAACTACCTGAAAGGAGGTTGTAGAGAGGAGGGAGCTGGGCTCTTCTCCCAAGGGACAGGACGAGAGGGAATGGTCTCAAGCTCCGCCAGGGGAGATTTAGGCTGGAGGTTAGGAGGAGGTTTTTCACAGAAAGGGTCATTGGGCATTGCAACAGGCTGCCCAGGGAGGTGGTTGATTCACCTTCCCTGGAGGTGTTTAAGGCACGGGTGGATGAGGGACTTGGTTTAGTGTTAGATAGGAATGGTTGGACTAGAAGATCCGATGGGTCTCTTCCAACCTGGTTGTTCTGTGATTCTGTATTCACCCCAGGGAGAGCTGCAAATATTCTTGCCCCACGCAGCACTGCTGGTTGCAGAGTAAAACGCACCAATCTCCTCTCAAAACTCTGTTTTTCCTTTAAATTACCTCTACATAAAAACCACTTGTCTGCTGCTGCCAAACTGAAAACGACATTAGATGGGATAGGAAGAGAGAACTGCAATTTGACTTATTCTCAATTCCCTTCCCCAGCACTGAATCTGAAAAAAAAAAAAAAAAAGGTCTCACATGACCAAGTCCAAGCAGCTTCTTACCAGTGGCCATAATCCAGGTGCTGCCTGATCAGTGTATGGGGCTGAACTGTACCGTAAGCATCCACTTCAGGCATGTTCAGATCATCAATGAAGTACACGAGCTTCTTGGTACCTGGAGGGCTGTAATTCCTGCCAGTCTTTTTCTCCAGAGGCTTCTCAAGTACACCTGTGTGGAGTCAGAGGTGCAAAGCTGAGCTACTGGCGCAGTCACTGCTGCAAAAGAGAAATGATTTCTTAGCCCAGCTTGCTACCATGCTGCGGGCAGCTACAGCAGCCCCAGGAGGAGCTGAGCTATGCACAGGGCAGGCAGGGTTCATCTTGCAGCACAGGGGCAAGTCCTGGGAGGCTGAGAGGAGACCTCATTACTCTCTACAACTACCTGAAGGGAGGTTGTAGAGAGGAGGGAGCTGGCCTCTTCTCCCAAGTGACAGGGGACAGGACAAGAGGGAATGGCCTCAAGCTCCACCAGGGGAGATTTAGGCTAGAGATTAGGAGGAAGTTTTTCACAGAAAGGGTCATTGGGCATTGGAATAGGCTGCCCAGGGAGGTGGTTGAGTCACCTTCCCTGGAGGTGTTTAAGGCACGGGTGGATGAGATCTTGAGGGACTTGGTTTAATGTTTGATAGGAACGGTTGGACTAGAAGATCCGATGGGTCCCTTCCAATCTGGTTGTTCTATGATTCTATGATCTGGGCTACTTATTGCTTTTTGAAGAGGAGGAGTCGGTCTTGGTACAGAACGCTGATCGGCAACTGGATGGTAGCTGGCCCAGAGCAGCTGGGAGAACTGCATGAGGCTGGCAGGACCCTGGGGCAGCTTTTCAGCCTTGCTTAACCCAAAGCCCAAAGTTCCCAATTCCTCCTTTCAAATAAAACACAGCAAACTAACAGTCTGCTATAGAACAGAGCAGTTTGACTTCCGAGCAAAGAAAAGCTTCTCATACAAGATAAAGACTTTCAAATCATAGAATCATAGAACAACCAGGTTGGAAGGCACCCATCGGATCTTCTAGTCCAACCATTCCTATCAAACATTAAACCAAGTCCCTCAAGACCTCATCCACCCGCGCCTTAAACTCCTCCAGGGAAGGTGAATCAACCACCTCTCTGGGCAACTCCTTTCCTGTGAAGAAATCGCTTCTGCATGTTTTTTTTTTCAAATGAAACCTTGCTTGCTGAGGTTCTCCAGATCCATAAAACAGAGCAGTGAATGTCATCTGCTGTGTCCCCCAGCAGCACAGCAACCACACCATCAACACGGGTAGTAGTGGCTGTGCAGCCTGAAGAAAGATGGGGGATGCCGTGGGCACAGAAGCTCACAAACAAAGCTGAGTCTGTGAATTTAAATGCATTTTTTACCTTTGTTAGACAAAAGAAATAGGTGGCTTCCAAGACAAATTCCTGGACATCTTCAGAACAACTGTTGTTTATCCTGGAGAAGAGGAGGCTGAGAGGAGACCTCACTACTCTCTACAACTACCTGAAAGGAGGTTGTAGAGAGGAGGGAGCTGGGCTCTTCTCCCAAGTGACAGGGGACAGGACAAGAGGGAATGGCCTCAAGCTCCGCCAGGGGAGATTTAGGCTGGAGATTAGGAGGAGGTTTTTCACACAGAGGGTCATTGGGCATTGGAATAGGCTGCCCAGGGAGGTGGTTGATTCACCTTCCCTGGAGGTGTTTAAGGGACGGGTGGATGAGGTCTTGAGGGACTTGGTTTAGTGTTTGATAGGAATGGTTGGACTAGAAGATCTGATGGGTCCCTTCCAACCTGGTTGTTCTATGATTCTATGATTCTATAAACTGAAATAATAGGTTTTATATTTAAATGCATCAAATATCCACAAGTTTCCTGGTTGCCTCTCCAACTGTCTCCAAACCTCCTGATAATGTTCCCAACATAAGCTGTCAAATTACCACCTGCTTTTAAGCAGGTTCTTGTGTGAAGAAGGAAAAGCACAGAGAGGTTTCTCTTTTCGAAGCTTCGGAAGATCTCTATTGGATTTAAGAGAAGGCTGAGGTTATGTGTGCAGGGATCAGACAAAGGGGAACGGCTTTAAGCTGAAAAAGGGCAGACTGAGATGAGACCTTAGGAACAAATGTTATGCTGTGAGGTGGCCAGAGCAGTGGTCCCCATCCCTGGAAGTGTTCAGGGCCAGGTTGGATGGGGCTTGGAGTGGCCTGATGCAGTGGGAGGTGTCCCAGCCCACGGCAGGGGTGGAACTGGATGGGCTTTAAGGTGCCTTCCAACCCAAATCATTCTATGATTCTATGTGTCGCTCTAGATTATAAAATGTGAGGAATATTTACAATGCTGGGCTCAGATTTAATAAAAACCACCCCGCAGTGTTGCACACAGTGTTTTATAGGCTCTTGAGCGCTTTGATTACAGTCTGAGCGCAACCTTTACCAACTCAATAAGAGGAAAAGCAAACAGAAGCAGCTCTCCTCTGCCCCGAGCCTGGGATGGGTTTTCTTACTTCGAGAGCAACCTCACTGCTTTCCTGAAGACGGAGACAGAACTTGTTTCATTTACACAGTTTTGGGTTGTCACCAGACCTATAAGGTGCTGTAGAGCAGCATGATAAGTAGCAATTCTTTGTAATTAGGAAACACTGGCAAATGTAAATGGGACTGGGAATTCTTATAAAAGCCTCCTTGTGAAAAAGTACGCTTAAGCCATTCATTATCATGTGCAAAAGTAATTAAGGAAGATTTATATTCAGCTTTTCTAGACCACCAATCTCTTAAAACATCATTTTTTTTTCCTGCTTCGGTGCATTGCAGACAACTTGTCGTCCCCACTACTCAAAATTCTGCTGGTTTCTTGTCACAGACAGTTGCTGCACAAAGGCACAAATGATGCTAAGGAAAATGATAGATCTTTCCTCAGAGGAGCCTCTCTTCTCCTTCAATAAAACCACAATATTTGAGATTTCTGGTAGCAAGTTAGATTAAGTGTTTCAAATAAGCATTTAATTTAAATTTAATTAGCCCTTAATTAACATATAAAATCAGCCCTTTTCGAGGTTAAACAAGTATCCAGGAGATTCATCACACTGAAATGCAATTACTGGGGATCAAGTGACACGTTCGCGAGAGTTGTGTTTTAATTCAAAGCTGTAACTCACAATAATAATAAAGGATCCTCGTCTCTGCCTGTGGGACCCTGACAGGCTCAAATTAGCACCTGAAAGGCAAAGTCACTGCAAACAAGACTTAGCAAGTGCGACTCCTCTTGCCTGCTGATTGTTGATCAAGGGGCACCCCAAAAAACCAAAGAACCAACATTTATTGCAGTTTTCTCAAGGCAGATCTGGAGTGGAAAGGTGCTGAAGGATAGAAGGCAGGGCTGCGCCTGATGGGGGAGAAAGGAGGAGGAAGACACAACAATCCCATGCGACACTCCAGGCATAAGGAAGAGCAGCTGAAAAGCTGCTGAGCGGAAAGGACCCAGGGATCCTCGTTGACAGTGGCTGAACATGAGCCATCAGTGGCCCATGTGGCCAAGAAGAACAGCACGGTGGCTTGGATCAGCCATGGGGTGGCCAGCAGGAGCAGGGCAGGGATCATCCGCCTGTACTCGCTGCTGGTGAGGCTGCACCTCAAATCCTGGGCTCAGTTTTGGGCCCTCGAGCAGAAGTGGGGAGTGTGTGCAGAGAAGGGAATAAAGCTGGAAAAGGGTCTGGAAAATAGTCATTCTGGGAGCTGCTGAGGGACCTGGGGCTGTTCAGTCTGGAGAAGAGGAGACTGAGGGGAGAGCTCATGGCTTTCTGCAGCCACCTGAAAGGAGGTTGTGGCCAGGTGGGTGTTGTTCTCTTCTCCCAGGGCCTCAAGTTGCATCAGGAGAGGTTTAGAGTGGATATTAGGAAAATTTGTTTTACTGGAAACGTGGTGAAGCATTGGAAGAGCCTGCCCAGGGCACCAGTGGAGTCCCCATCCCTGGAGCAGTTAAAACACGCAGATGTGCTGCCTAGGGACATGGGTTAGTAGGCATACAAGTGCTGGACTGACAGGTGGACTGTATGAGCTTAGAGGTCTTTTCTAACCTTAATGACTCTATGATTCTAGGTCCAGGAGAGCAGAGAGCAGCAGATCAGAGGTCCAGAGTAACAGGCTGAGAGCAACAAATGCCGCAGAAGTGATTTTCAGTCACAATATACCAAATTAAATCCCTAAACCAGGCCTAGGCTTGATCAGAGAGAGTGTCTGGCTCCTTTGAACCGCTATGCACAAGCCACAGGGCCTGCAAGGACGGTTTGAACCACATATCTGTGCTTTCCCTAAAAGGTAAGTGGTCTGCACCTTACAAATCTCTGCACCAACAGGCAATTTGTTGAAGAAACTACAGGTTAGACTCTTTTTTAAGCGACAAAAAGAAATAAAAAAATATCAAAAATTGCTTTGTATCCATGTTTTACAAACTTAAAGAGGTGCCTACAGGGAAAAGAAAAGTGGCCAACTGACAAACTACACAAAAAGGGACAAACTAACTCTAAAAAATGAACAGTAGGGAACCAGGCCAAGCAGTATAAATCATGCTTCCCAATGCAAATCTCACTGCCACATCTTCATCCCCACACAAGATGACTTGTTCCTCTCTGCAGAGGAAGAGTCGCTCTCTCAGCTCATAGCTCACAGGCAGAGTACATCGGGATGCGCTGCCAGGTCTGCAGGTGTAAATCTACCACCTGCACACACTCCCCCGTCCAGATGTAGATAAATGAGTGCCCATTCCCCCAGCCAGGCAGCTGGGTGGTCAGACAGACAGCTCAGCCCATTTGCTGTCTCAACAGCTTTTTACAGAGATCTCGTTGCGGAGAAAAGGAAAAGGGGCACCTCAGAGGAGAAACAGGGAGGTTCTAACCATCTTAGGGTTGCAAGACTGGCCAAAAGGTGAGAAGAGCAACAAAGCTGGTGAAGGGGCTGGAGAACACGCCTTATGAGGAGCAGCTGAGAGAGCTGGGGGTGTTTAGCCTGGAGGAGGCTGAGAGGAGACCTCATTACTCTCTACAACTACCTGAAAGGAGGTTGTGGAGAGGAGGGAGCTGGGCTCTCCTCCCAAGGGACAGGGAGGGACAAGAGGGAATGGCCTCAAGCTCTGCCAGGAGAGATTTAGGCTGGAGATTAGGAGGAAGTTTTTCACACAGAGGGTCATTGGGCATTGGAATAGGCTGCCCAGGGAGGTGGTTGATTCACCCTCCCTGGAGGTGTTTAAGGCATGGGTGGATGAGGTCTTGAGGGACTTGGTTTAGTGTTTGATAGGAATGGTTGGACTAGAAGATCCGATGGGTCCCTTCCAACCTGGTTGTTCTCTATCAACTATTTTTTGCTTGAAGGACATGTAATGATTTGCATTCACACAGGCACAGGCACCATCCCGCGGGGCTGATGAGCACAGGCAGGAGAGCCTAGGAGGCTCCAGCATGAGCACAAACCATTCAGACCTGCCCCAGAAAGCTGAGTGGCCCTCTGACATGGCCTCAGGTTACACAGCATGGGCTGAGCCTGTGCTGTTGGCTCTCTGCAAGCAGATCTGTCCCAAAGAGCAATTTTAAACTCCAACACCTTTCTTAAAACATTTGTGGTGTTGGGAGCCTGGCAAAGCATGGATGAAGCCCAAGATGCTCATTGCCTTGGGCATCGATCTGGGCTGCGCTCATGTCCCCACTAAACACCCCTTGGCCAGGAACAACCCAGGCAGGTCTAGCTTCGGTCTCACAGTTCATTGTGCCATAGAGGGTTGGAGAGTAAAGGATTTCAGGAAACTTGGGTCAAACTAGGCTACATTAAGGAAGCATTTTTTTTCACGGTGACCCACGACTACTATTCAACTGAAACCAAACGAGGTTGTTTCATTTCTGGTTAAAAAATACACGTAAAAAAATATTTCATCTCTTTTTAAGTCAACTCAAAATGAAATCACCATTCCAAAATGAGCAGCTTCTCAAGAATTCCCACCTCTCTCCATCTCTGAAGTGATTACACAGTCAAACTGATCTTATCTTGATCTCAGACTTCATTTTTCACTGATGTGTCAAAATCTTTATCGGTGATTTCTTATGGATTTCCCCAGTGCCAGTGATTCCTTGGGGCTCTGGGTCCCTCAGGCCTTGAGCCCCTGCAACAAGGTGGGGGATGTGGGACCTGCTCCCTGGGAACGCGTTGGACTGCAGCAAGATGCAGAGGCCACTATCAGGAACTAGCAGCCCTGCAATACCCATTAGCACCATCTCCACTGCTAACTGGGATGCAATTCTCACCACTGCACCCTAAGGACAGTTTGGATCCTACCCAAGAAACCCCTTCTCTTCAGCAGGGCCTTAGATTCAAGCCCACACCTCAGTTAAGTACGAGCTGTGTGCTGTACTAAACAGATATAAGCATGTGCTTTGGCACAACCCTGAAACATAGTTGTGGGGCTCAGATTCAAATCCTCACATTGGAAATCGTCATCTTCCACAAAACCAAGGGTCTGCTGAGTCGCGGGTTTCACAGTGGGGCTTGAGGGTCTGTAGGTGTCTGCTCAGTGCCCACAAACGACACAGGTAGCTCGCCCGCAGGTCTTTCCCTCAGCACCACAGTGCACACCCTGCTCCCAACTCTGCTGGATGCCCTGGGAATTCAGTATCCTGCCAGGGAGAAGTCCTGCGACTCAGCCTTTGCCTTACCTTGCAAAATGGCAGAGGTGGTGTAGTAGTTAAATGGGACCTTCTTCACCACATAAGCATCCGTGTCCAGTGAGGAGAGTTTGTCCCCCACCAGCACAGACTTCCCTGTGCCGGCATTCCCCACCAGCATCACTGGGCGCTGGCGCTCCAGGAGCCTGTCCATGAAGTACCGCACGCGGACGGTCTCAGTGGTGGGCACCAGGCAGGCCTGCAAGGGGCACAAGAAGCAGGTGAGAGTCTCCATCCTTGCCACAATCCCACAGCAATGTTCTGGGGAGAAGGAAAACTGGGAGAGCCAGGAATAAGTGAAGTGACCCAAGTTTCTAGGTTGCTCCAGGAAGGGAACGATACATGGCCACCAGCCATTAAAATAAAACTCTATATAGATGAAACCCTGACAGCTGGATGTTGGAAGTAGCATCTGGGTCTCCCACAAAAGCACACTTTGCTAAAATGGCAATAATTTTTACACATCACCTGCTCACTGTCGCACTTTAAAAAGGAAAGACAAGCTAGCAAATGCAATTCACTACCCACAGAAAGCCTTTTTTTTTTTTGGTCCAAATCATAAACAGATCTCCATATTCAACCAGGCACAGGATGACAACAAGGCATCTCCCAGGCATTGTCAATACACTGGGGAAAAGTGGCTGGAAAGTCGTCTGGCAGATAAAGACCCACGTGTGCTGGTCAATAGCGGCTGAACATGAGCCAGCAGTGGCCCAGCTAGCCAACAAGGCCAGCAGCATCCTGGCTTGGATCAGCCATGGGGTGGCCAGCAGGACCAGGGGAGGGATCATCCCCCTGTATGCAGTGCAGGCGAGGCCACACCTTGCATGCTCTCTTCACTTTTGAGCCCCTCACTACAAGAAAGATAGAGGGGTTGGTGCACATCCAGAAAAGGGGATCAGAGCTGGTGAAGGGTCTGGAGCCCATGGGGAACAGAAGTGGCTGAAGGAATCAGGGCTGTTTAGTCTGGAGAAGAAGAGGTTGAGGGGAGCCCTCATCTCTCACTGCAGCTCCGTGAAAGCAGGTTGTGGTGAATGGGTGCTGGTAGCGACAGGACAAGAGGAAACGGCCTCACGTTGTCCCAGGGGAACTTTAAACAGGATATTAGGAGAAACTTCTTTACTGAAAGAAAAGTGAAGTATTGGAGGAGGCTGCCCAGGGCAGTGGTGGGAGTGTGTTAAAACGTGTAGATGTGCTACCTCAGGACATGGTTTAGTAGTCACGGTGGTGTTGGGCTGACAGATAGACAGGTGGATGGATCTAAGAGGTCTTTTCCAATCCTAATGATTCTGTGATTCTATACATTGTATTACATCCTGCAGGCTGCTCTCCTCAGCCAAAGGTTCCCCCCATGACACACCTCCTGTCCTGCACCCAGGGCACACCCTGGGTCACCGAGGTGGCTCTGAGACACCTCATGTACATCACTTATTTTTGGAAGATGGATGGAGGATGTGTCTTCACAGTTAAAGTATAGTAAATAAAGATGTGTCATTTAATTGTACCTCATAAAGGATGCCATCCTTATAATGAAGTGCTTGACTTCTACTGCAATTTAATTAAAATGCTGACATACAGTCACTAAAATGCACATATCCCACCCAGACAAAAAGCATGCAAGGTTCACGTACCTGTAATGGCATTTCTGGATCAAATTCAAACTGAGGAATAAGTTTAGACCAAGGCTCAAACTTCTTCGTTTCTGGATCAATGTAATAGTCAAAGACTGTGCCCTGAGAGGGAAACTTGATAGTCTTGAATTCTGCCACCCACCACTTGCTGAACTCTGCTCTGTAGTCCACAAGCTGCAAGTCAAAGTGGAGAAAATATGCTAATCTGGAGAGAGTAATTAGTGACAGAGATCGCTATCTATTCCAGTCCACCAGAGTGGGACTGGTCCTTTAAATATATTCCACAGTGTAACGATCCTATCCTTTTTTCCTGTTATTAAGCCCAATTTTTCACTTTCTTCATTTCTTCTCATCACTCCTATTTATTCACCTAAATAATTCATCGTCTGCGTTGATCACTCTTGGTATGTCTGAGGTTAGATAGATGGATCAATTTGGAAAAGAAAAATACGTGCCTATGACTAAACAGACTGCTTGATTGATGCGTGGTGCCTACTTTTTCCAACAGACAAGGACACAACATCCGTCTACATCTGTGGTCGTGGTTAGTCAAAGCATGCATACTAAAGCCTTTTCTCATAAATCACACGGCTCTTAATACTTACTTGTCTTCTGGCCTCTTTTCAAACCACAATCTGTAGGAGAAGCAGGATTACAGATACCAAGTATACCAAAGCACCAGAGAGGGATCGTGCTCCTTTGGATCTGCTGCATTCCTGCACTGCTCTACTGCCCTGGAAGCACCCAAGCTCTTGTCTTTCATGGAATCATAGAAGAGTTTGGGTTGGAAGGGACATTAAATATCATCCAATTTCAACCCCCCTGCCATGGGTAGGGACACCTCCCACTGGATCAGGCTGCCCGAGGCCCCATCCAACCTGGCCTGGAACCCCTCCAGGGATGGGGCAGCCACCACTGCTCTAGGCAGCCTGGGCCAGGGCCTCATCACCTTCACAGGAAAACATTTCTTCCTAAGACCTCACATCCATCTCCCCTCTTTCAGCTGAAAACCATCCCCCTTTGCTCTATCCCTGCACTCCGTGGTCAAGAGCCCCTCCCCAGCTTTCCTGGAGCCCCTTTCAGAACTGGAAGCTGCTCTGAGGTCTCCCTGGAGTCTCCTCTTTCCCAGGCTGAACAAAACCAACTCTCTCGGCCTACCCTCACAGGGCAGGTGTTCCAGCCCTTGGATCCTCTCCATGCTATGCATGAAGATTTTGGAACATGTGGAGGTTTTCAAGAGCTGGGGTGCCAGTTTTGCTTTAGACGCTGGGTCAGGACTTGCAAAATGTGCTTAGACCCCTGCCCTGTCCCAGGTCTCCTGTATGACACTGGGCCAGTCTCTCCCTCTGAACAGCTTCCCACGCAGACAGTGGGGACTACAGCCTCCTGGGTGGGGGAAGAAGGGGAAAAGTGCTATTAAAAAGATGTCTGTAAAATACAGGCTGCATAACTTAGCCAGTTCTAACAGCAGTTACTTCCTGAGGCATCTGTGGGTCTTTCCTCCACACAGGAATTTGATGGGCTTTCCCAGGGTAGAAGCCCAGGCAGGACCACCCCCACTTTTCCCACAGACTGTTGAAGCTTTGTCCAGGAAATCTGGCTCTGAAACAGAACCGCGTCCTCTATAAAGTCACCAACCATCTAAAGACCAGAGGATTTGAAAAGCACATTATTAGGGACCAAGATTTTGCAGTCTCGTGCTATTCAGAGAGGCAGAATAACTGTAATTCTCCATTCTCCTGTTGCTATAACTCCTCGGCACTGGCCGCGGAGTTCCCTGTAGCAGAGAGGGACGTGCACCACCACTAAAAGCTTTCTCAGAAGGGCGTCCTTACCCCCACGCAGACAAACTGCCTGCAGCTGCATTGTGACAGACTGCCCGCCCCCCCTATCCCAGCAGTTGAGATGCTCCAGTCCTGGTTGTAGTGCCAGAACAGTGTCGAAATCAAACTGCTTCCTTAATAAAAAACCCATATGGGTTTCTGCTAATTTCTGAGTCTGGAAATAGCAAATCTCTCACCCGTTTTTATACAGGGGCCTTGCTCCCCACCAAGAGACACAGCATAGTGGGAAGCCTTCCAAGCAGTTTCTCCTGACATTTTGGCAACAAAAGGTCAGCACGAAGGGCACCTTCAACAGGGAGCAATAAACAGATTTTATATTGGATCTTTTTTCATCGGGCAGGCCTCCCCTCGCTCAGGCTGCTCTACCCTCGCACTCTCAGCTCTGATATTTACAGAGCATCACGAGCGGTGATGCAGTCCAGCCCCAAAGTCAACCCTCTCTGAGGGATGAGTGCCCGCACAGTGCAGCTACTCCTGCAACCTGCACAGCAGCCTGGCAAGAGCCTCCTGCATCCAGACCCCCACTCCCTGGGAAGCCAGGCAGACAGCAGGCAAAGCCTGTGATGCCAGGGACTGACTCTGCAACAGCACAGGGAACGCAGTGTCCATCTGCCGCGCGACCGCACTCCAGCTGACTTGCTCGTGGAGCTCTAAGCTCCTATAATTAGACAGCAGCTTCTACAGCTGAAGCAAGGACGAGCAGTGCTTCCCAGCCTTTATTGTGGGTTTGTGGGTTGGGGTTTTTTCTCAGTTGTCCTACACTGACAACACTAAGGCCGAGTATTTCCCAGCTGGCACAGTGGAAATGTTAAATCCTCCACAGGGACTAAGAAAGTTGGTCTTGCACAGGTCATTCAATGGCCACAAGGCATGGTGGCAGCAAGTGAGCACTAAGCTGAGCTGTGTTGTTTATCACTTTCTGAAGCATCTGCTCCATGGCACTTTCCTATGTGAAGAGTCCAGCAGATGTTGGTCTAGCACTGAGGCACATGCAAAAAACCTGAAGAGACCTCAGCAAGCACTTGAGCAGCCTCTGAGAACAGCAGTGCCTCCAACCAAGCTAGAGAAGTGTCTCTGATGTCAGGTCCACAGAGGGACCTCCAGCACACTACAGACAAAGCAAAGCTTGATTTAAGAGCGTTGGAGACCACATATGGATCTCTGAGCCCTTGACAAGCAGTGTCCTGTCACTTGGCAGACTCTCACATCAGCACAACGTGCTTTAGATCAGAGGACAAGGTATCCTCTGACCAGGAGACGCAGTCCATTGAGAAAGACTGAGCAGAACCACAGCAAGAAGCTCTAGCAAGTGCTCAATGTACTTCCACCTACAGGCTTTGTGTTACTTACAGAGGTCCTTGTGCCACTTGCTGAAACCTCAGTACTGAAAATCCAGGCCTTCAGGTGCCACACATGCTCTTAGAGCCATCTACAAGTGCCTCAGATTTCATCTGCCAGCCCCTAAACCAGTAACAATAAAACCATCCAGTTTGTACAGACATCAGTCTGGAAACAGCAATGCCAACAAGAGGGTGAAAAGCCATCCTGCAGGCATGGGCACAAACCCAGCCTTTCTGGGCTGGAAGCACCCATTGCTGGCTCATACTGAGCTTCTCATCCACCAGCACCCCCAAGTCCTTCTCTTCAGGGCTGCTCTCAATCAATGGTCTGCCCAGCCTGTATTTGTGCTTGGGATTGTCCCAACCCAGGTGCAGGAACTTGCACTTGGTCTTACTGAACTTCATGAGGTCAGCACACATTTTGGGAAGTACAAAAAAAAAGGGAACAGTAAAAAACAAGCTTATGCAGAAGATGTTGAAGTGTTCTCTACCTTCTTACCTGGTCCTGAAACATTGATCCACCAAATGCCCAGACAGCAGCAAAGACAAAGTAAAGCTCATAAAGCTCCTTAGGACAGTCTGGAGGTGTGTTCTCCTTTGTCAGGAGGCATTCAAGGAGGTAGCACAACATCTGAACCATGCTCTGCTCAGGAATGGGAATAATCTTCTTAAATCTAAGGAATGGAAATTGAAAGCATGGGAAATATAATTGGGTCCAGCAACATATTCACTCCCAACCCAGGAATACAAGCCTAGAAATGCTTTTTTTCCCCCAAATATTAGCATTTCACCTGTCAGCAGCCTGCATCTTATTCCCTAGTACAGCTATAAAGAGAGAACACCCGTTCTCTCCCTCGGACCTGCTGGCACCGGCACATACACAAGTAATAACAGTAATCAGAAGTTTCAAGCTTTTTAAAACTTTGATCCTCTTGAAAGAAGTAAAGTGGAAGACTTACTAAAGGCAATGATTTCCTGTGAACAAGATGAGTTCAAAAGCGGTCAAATAGAGGAGTAATAAAATAAACCCTTTCATCTTGCCATTTTACATTCATTTAAGGTACACTTACAGAATTCCAAGCGAATATTGTAGCAACACTGAAGTCCTCCATAAAGTAATTATAGCTATTTGAAAGGTTGGTTCTACAATTTCTGAATTAAGCAAGCTACCAAAATACTCAGCTCAAGGCTGACTACAGCTAATCCTGTGGATTTCACTGTCTGACTCAACGTTCAGCAGAGAGTGGGAAATGCTCGATGGACTTTGCTGCCAACAGCAATAAACAGTTTGGTCCCTCAGAGAGCAGCTTCCTAGTGATGTGCCTACCTGCTGCTTCCAAAGACCACTGCTTTCATTAATTCAGCCCCTTCTTACACATCCATTGTGGTTGACAACTTTCATGCTGAGTAGTACACTGATTTATTCATTTTAAATCAAGATGCAGCTATTGGAAGCAAGCAAAAGATGGAGAAGCTTCCTTACTTATGTTGGGACTACTTTGGCCAGTTCTCACCACGGTATGAGTAATAGAGCTGTCTCCCATGATCCCAGAATCATAAAATGGTTTGGGTTGGAAGGGATCTCAAAGCTCACCCAGTTCCAACCCCCTGCCTTGGGCAGGGACACCTTCTTCCTGGCCTTCAACACCTCCAGGGATCCACAAATTCTCTGGGCAACCTGTGTCAAGGCCTCACCATCCTCGTTGTGAAGAATTTCTTCATAATGTATAATTAAATCTTCCCCCTTCCAATTTAAATCCATTCCCCCTCATCCAATTGCTACACGCCCTTGTTAAAATCCCTCCCCAGTTTTCTTGTAGTCCCCTGATGATAAGAAAGAACCACACGACTCCTATGTGGGCACCACTTTGAAGGTAACTTAATCCAAGAAGCATCTATGAGACTTTGGGAACACAAAGGGAACAGAAGGGGCATCAAATTCGTCTCCTTTTATATGGTTGGACTCGATGATCCAATGGGTCCCTTCCAACCTGTTTGTTCTATGATTCTATGATTCTATATTACTTGGGCTGGTGTCCAACCATGAAATACATCCAGGCTGGATGCCCACACAGACTGACTTCATTTTGTTCAACACATCAGGAAAGAAACTCAAGTGAGAACTGCCTGCAAAGCAATCCCACCCTCTCCTACGAACACCAATTTCCTTGTCCTCACTGAGGAAAAGAAGTGAGGAGAGAAAGAAAGAGGATCTGCTCTCTCCACCTTCCATGCTGCATTTTGAAATCTTTCCTTCATCAGTGGCCTGAAATCTGTTCTACTCAAAAGTAACCTGTGGAGTGGACTCAGGTCTAGCCCGACTGAAAATCTTTCTCTTAAGAGAACTCTTGACTCACTTCCCAATGCAGAACTTGTGCAAGAAGTACAGGAACAATCGGACCAAAATCAGACCTGATCAACAAAGGATGGGCAGGAATGTCAGCTCCCCTACTTCATCCCATTTCTTGTCTGAGCTTAAGCTGATGATGCTCAGGACTCTAAGGGGCAGGGATAAAACCAGCCACCAATGCCATGTGCAGCACAACCACAGCACAGCTGGTCTGGAAAGCAGCAAGTGACCCTCCCAGACCTCACCAGTGGAGATGCCATCACTATTCAGATGGTACCTGGTTCTGAGGGTATCCAGGCTAATCGGCAGGTACTTATCAAACAAAATGGTCAGGTTGGCTCTTTCAGACTGGATTTCTCGCCTGTCAATCCAACTGCTCACTGGAGGATTCCAGCCCAGATCTGATGAGTTGATGTACAGGATCCCTTTAGACCCAGGATAAGAGAGAACATATGGTAAGGACACAGCAGAGGCTATTCCTTTCTTCCAGCAGAATTTCTCAGTTACTTTCACAACTAAAACCCTGTCAAATACACCTGTGTTGCCCATTATCTACACCCTCCTTTTGCCCCACTGTGGAACAGAAACATTAACAGTGAAGAGGCTTCATTCAGGAAACCGGGACACCTCTCATCATGCTGTGCCACGTTCATACAGTGGTCTGATTCAGTCATGGTATTGCTCGACCCCATTTCATCACGTGTAAAACTAGGGGACAACTTCATTCCTTTCTCCTAGCCCTTCTCCAAGACCAGATTGGATGAGTCTTTGAGCAACCTCATCCAGTGGAAGGTGTCCCTGCCTGAATGGGCTTAAGGTCCCTTCCAACTCAAACTATTCTGTGGTTCTTCATGCACTTCTCCAGAAGGTCAGGATCTATCTGGGATAGGGACATCAAGTCTATACGAGGCTTCATACACCAGAAGCACTCTCAGCAACGCTGAAGCCATGATCATCTCTTAACAGTGAGGAAGCTCTGGGTGAATCTCCAAGACGATGAAAGCTCCACATATAAATTTGGGGTCAGGATCTTCAGTTTGCCTAAGTTTCAGGAGCCTAACCAGTCCACCAGAGGCAGTTGTGACCCCCAGGCTAGGTACTTTCAACAGGAAAAATGTTAGTGACAAAAGACCTGTTAATGGCATTAAATCTTACTGGGTGCATGCGAAATCCCAGTGTGAAGCTCAGATGAGGACTCACCTGCTCTGGACACGGTGGCCGGGGTGGCTGTGCGCAGGTGGCTGATCTCAAAGAGCAGCCGCATCGTTGGGTTCAGAGGGATTCTCTCATTGCTTGCTAGGGTCAGCACCTGTAAACAGATAGACAAATGTCTTCCTTGGATACAGGTATGAAAAGCATTCAGCACTCTGCACTAAAAAGCTTGCTTGCTGTCAGCTCAGTTCTTCAAGGCAAAGCAGCTGCCTTCTAGTAGGCAGTGGAAGGTTCCAGAACACAGAACGTACATCCTTCCCTTGGGGTGGGAAGAAAGGTGTGGGATTATGACCCCACTAGTTTTAAAGGCCCCAAAGGTGTGACATCTGCAGTTACTCATGAGCCCAACTCCCCGAGAAAGTGAAATACCAGTGAGAACATGCTCTGAGCTTTTTCCCCCTCACACATCATTTTCTTTACGCAATATTGTTTGTTATATCTGAAGAAACACAATTGCATTATTCTAGGATGTGTTATTTCAGCATCTGCATTTCCCCTGGGATGAATCATGCCATGCTGTCACACAATACCTGTTTTAACTTATATTCGTTACCTTATTATCATCCATCACGGTATTCAGAGACTCAATCCACATTGGATCAATATCTCCATCTAGTACCATCCACTTGGGACCATCATGTGTGATGTTGGCCAGCTCTCGCATGATTGATGAAAACAGTCCTGGGAGGGTGACAGGAATACGTGGATAAACACTGAAGTTGCTACCTCCCGTAACTGTTGTGTCCAGAAATTTCCTAGAAGTTATCCTAATTAATGCCTTCAGAGAATCATGGAATGGGCTGGGTTGGAAGGGACCTTAAAGATCATCCAGTTCCACCCTCCTGCCATGGGCAGGGGCACCTCCCACTGGATCAGGTCACTCAAAGCCCCATCCAACCTGGCCTTTGAACCCCTCCAGGGATGGGGCAGCCACCACTGCTCTGGATAACAGGGGCCAGAGGAAAACATTTCTTCTTAAGATCTCACCTCTCTCTCTCCTCTTTCAGCTTAAAACCATTCCCCCTCATCCTACCCTTGCACTCCCTGATCAAGAGCCCCTCCCCAGCTTTTCTGCAGGCTGATTCCTCTTAAGTATTCAAAACTCTGTGCATCCACACCTACATATCACTACATCACAACACAGCTCTCATTCGCTTTGAAGACAAAAGCCATTATCAGTTATCACCACTGAAAATGACTGCGGGTCTACATAGCTTCATTCCCACCAAGAATCATAAGGGATAAGAAAAGAGAAGAACAGATATTCAGAGGCAAAACACAGCATGAATTACACAATGCAGATAAAACCTTCCGAATACACCTTAGAAATTATTATAAATGGGGTTTTTTTGTGACTCGAAGTGTATCAGGGAAATCAAGATGCATTAAATAAGGGGTCACGGTTTTAGTGAGATTGAGGGGAGAACAAGCACAGAATGACATTGAATGACAGAACAAAATGTCAGTAAAATCAAGGAGACAGAGAGGATACAGTGTCTCGAGGGGAGTAAATAATGAATGTTAAGAAGAGCAGGAAGGCTGGGAATAGAGCAGCAGTACTGCAGAGCAAATCGAAACTCCACAAAACCATCGCCCTCCTCTACACCTGAAAATACCTAGGGAGAAGCTGGTCTTCATGAAAAAACATCAGGTAAACATTAAAAAAAGCGCTGCCCTTCTGGTGAATTGTGACACACTTACTTGTTTTTCTTTTCCCTTAAGGACAAGGTATTTCTTTGCAATGCAGGTCAGGAACAGCTAGTGGCATTATATGACCCAAGACAAAGCTTGTGTACAACAGAGAACAGCTCACCTGAAGCAGGCACCCAATTCTGAAAGTGGGTCCAAAAAATGTAACACTTCACTGGTTCTGCCTTGACTTGGCTCCTCATATGCCTTAGAAACTACTCCAACATCATTAGTATCAGAAAGAGCTACTGTCTCAGAGCATCAGTGTTCCCCCTCACACACAACAGGCAGGGAGAGTGCCTCTTCCCTAACCTTGTGTATCCACACCACAGAGTGGTCTTGGGATTTAAAGAACGTGGCTCTAGAATGAACCCTTCTAGGATTCTCTTGTGGGACCCTATACCATCTAACACGCATAAACTTTTCAGCTCCTGATAAGGAAAGGATCTACAGGATGAAAAATGGAAAGGGGAACAGAAGGGGATCCGTAAGGGAACATATCATCTTGTGTTAGGCTGTGGTGAGGATTGCCTTGCCGGTCTTTGACAGCAAGAAAACAAGTTTTCAGGAATGCTTAATTCAGAAAATATCTGCCTTGAGACCTCAGAGGAGTCCCAAAGCTCCTCTGAAAAGTTACAGGCTAGAAACCACTGGACAGCCACCCATAATACATCCCCCTGCAGGCACTGCTGCAGCCAGTCTGCAAAGTTCAGGCTCTATCCTGCCCTTCCCTCTGTCACTTTGATTCAGGTTCCCTAATTACAACTAAAAAGAAGTTAACCCTGACACTGGAGCAAAGCAGGGGGTGAGGAGGGGTCTGTGGTGGGGGCCAAGGAGGTGGGTGGCAGCTCATTTCCTCACAGACTTGTGGCCGAGGATGATTTATGACAACATCTTCCCTTGCCTCCCCCACATCTCCCTAACCAGCCACACACGTAAATCAAAGCTGTCTTTACATATTAGTCACAACCAAACATTTTCACTCCACATTCCTGTAATCTTTCAGCAACTTTTAAATGCTATTTTCCTCAGGAGCAATCAAGATCAACAGATTGGCAAATGGTGGTGCATTACAGAGACCAGGCAGCAAAATTAAGTGGGAAAAGACCACTTTAAGGCTGCTGTTTCCTACCAGCTATGGAAACCTGAGGATGGCACATTTTGGGCGGCCCTAGAATCATAGAATAGAATCATAGAATCACAGGATCACCAGGCTGGAAGAGATCCACCAGATCATCGAGTCCAACTATTCCTATCAAACACTAAACCATGTCCCTCAGCACCTCGTCCACCCGTGCCTTAAACACCTCCAGGGAAGGGGAATCAACCACCTCCCTGGGCAGCCTCTGCCAGTGCCCAAGGACCCTCTGTGTGAAATATTTTTTCCTAATATTCAGCCTAAACCTCCCCTGGTGGACCTTGAGGCCATTCCCTCTTGTCCTGTTCGCTGTCTCTTGGGAGAAGAGCCCAGCTCCCTCCTCTCCACAACCTCCTTTCAGGTAGCTGGAGAGAGCAATGAGGTCTCCTCTCAGCCTCCTCTTCTCCAGGATAAACACCCCCAGCTCTCTCAGCCGTTCCTCATAAAGCCTGTTCTCCAGCCCCTTCACCAGCTTCGTTGCTCTTCTCTGGACTTGCTCCAAAGCCTCAACATCCTTCTTGTACTGAGGGGCCCAGAACTGAACACAGGATTCGAGGAGCAGTCTCACCAGTGCCAAATACAGAGGGAGAAGAACCTCCCTGGACCTGCTGGTCACACCATTTCTGATCCAAGCCAAGATGCCATCGGTCGTCTTGGCCTCCTGGGCCACTGTTGGCTCATGTTCAGTCTCTGTCAACCAACCAAGTCCTTCTCCTCCAGGCAGTTTCCAGTCAGACTTCTCCTAGTCTGTAGTTGCACAGGGTTGTTGTGCCCCCAGTGCACACCATAGGGCTGGAGGGAACTCTCATCCATCACCAGTCCAGCCAACCACCAAAAACTGCCCTGTTTAGGAACTGGTAAGTGTTGGTGGTAATGGACGTGATAATTATTCTTACAGTACCAGAATAAAGCAGGTTTATGCCATTCTTAAGGGCTCTAAATTGGAAGGAGGGGGGAAATTTAGATTAGGCAGTAGGAAGAAATTCTTCACAATGAGAGTGGTGAGGCCCTAGCCCAGGTTGCCCAGGTTGTATCCATCCCATCCCTGGAGGTGTTCAAGGCCAGTCTGGATGGGGCTTTGAGCAACCTGATCCAGTGGGAGGTGTCCCTGCCCATGGCAGACTATTGGAACTGGATGGGCATTAAGGTCCCTTCCAACCCAACCCATTCTATGATTCTGTACTTCCCACCTGAAGATTAAAAAGCAAAAACATCCTAAGTACCCTTTCAAATTCTCATGTGGCTGTGAGCAGCAGACAACCACCTGGGCTTTCAGACCTGTACAAAAGAAACAGTCACCTGCTGCTGCCCAAAGTTCATGAACAATACCCTTCTTTATCTATGGATTAGGCATGAAAAGACACTTACCATCTTTCCATTCTCTTGTTGCTGGGTTAATGATGCCAAAAAGCTCATCATTGGTGACTGCCTTGGGGTTGAGGTCTGTCCAGACAGGACGTCGCTTCATTATCTGGTAAGTCTTGTTCAGGGATCTCAACACCTGAGACTTTCCTGTGCCTGCATTTCCCACCACGAAGACAGAGTGTCGAACTGTCAGCAGCTCCTCCAGCTGCACCACCTGAGAAAGACATTCCTGAATTTGAGACAAAGATGCCAAACTGAAGTTCAGATCTACAAACTAGCTCTGATCTGGCCTCTTTAGAAAGATGTGACTCTGAAAGACAAATGATTTGACATTGGTCCAACCACTCTGTTCAATGATGGGTGAAATCCTTAGCTGCAGACAAACCTCCAGCATGGTTTACACCTGACAGCCATCAGCCAACTCCACTCTCCAGGGGCCACACAGCCTACAAGAGCTGGCCCCTTCATAAAGCCAGAGACTGAGCCAGAGCTGACTTTAGGGGCAGGTGAAACTTCATGAAACCCAGCACAGCCGACTCCTCCATCAAGATCTGCAAGCAGGGAGGATACTGTGCAAAGCCCTCTTGTTGTAGAAGCAAAGACAGTTGAGAAAACCTGAATGATCTGATGGCAACATAGGTAGAGCAGAAGAGAACTTGGTCTTACTTTGAGAACAAAGTTGTCCTCAGCCTGCAGCTGGAGGTCCAGCACAGCCTGCCTCACAAATGACTCAAAATTCCGGTCACACTTCCGAGGCACATCCAGTGCAGGGAAAAGATCCCCTATCAGCCCCATAAACACTGGCACATCATCAGTCACGATCTTTGGGATGTTGAAGTCACGAAGCGAGCGCATCAGAACCTGGTCTTCAGGTCGCTCTGGGTCTTCTCGCTTGAGAGAGCCAGCCACGACTAGCACTGACTTGATAGCACGCAAGCCCCAGTCATAGTGATCCTATAATGGGGAAAAAAAAAAACAAACCCGGAGGGATCAGTTTATGCTTAAACAGACACTGCACAGGGGCAAGCTCCACACTGCCAGACAAGTCAGAAATGGAAATGCATCCAAATCTGTTACTTGCATTGTGGCCAGAGACCTCTACAAGCCTGACTTCCATTTCAGTAGGAGAGATTCCCATCAGGGACAGCATCAAAAAGTCGAATAATTCAGTTGTTCATACCATCACACGGCCTCAGAGTTTAAATAAGACAGAGGTAGGACTTGCACTCTGGGGACCTAAGCTATTTGTTTCACCTAAATCATAAAGTAGCTAAAGCATGGCCAACCAGGCCCTGGATCTGCAGGAATTACCAAGGTGAAAGTTTTTTAGCCCATTATGAGGCCCCAAAAACCTGAATTTCTCCATCCAACCCACCAGGCATGTTTTGTCCCAGTCCACCAAGTAGGGGCCATTAAGGACATTGCTGAAAATGGACCGGAAAAAGGCATGAAGGGAATTCTCAAGCAAACAAGCAACTCTATGTCTATCTGTTAAGACCCTCTGGAACACAGCCCAACAGCTTTCTGTGGGAGGCTGCAGCTTACACCAAGACCTCCACAACACAGCGCAAAGTTTCTTTCTGAAGGTGTTTCCCACCCAGCCTCATGCTGGCACAGCCAATATCAGTTCTTCCATCTGGAGTTCTGATTCAACCCTTCTCCGCAGACAGTTTTGATTTATGCAAATGATGTGAAGTAAGCAAACTGATTAAGTTGAGCTTTGCACCGACCCTACATGGTCAATGCCTGACAATATAGGGAACTGTTAGATGGAACTCGGAGAGGAATAGACATCATAAAACCCTTGCAGTCAGGAGAATCATTAGGAACTAAAAGAGTGGAAAGCAAAGGGTTTCTGAATACTGCCCCAAACATGCCCAATGAAAAGTGCTTCCCATTAATGCAGTTGGTCAAGTGCTTTTTGTATCTGTAAATCCTCCAGTAAAGCAGTTTGCACATTTCATTGCTTGGATTATCACAAACCTCTTCTCCCAGCAGCTAATGCAAATGCAGTTGTTAAATAAAATGTGTGAAGCCTCAGCCGTGGAGTTGAGGAGTACAGCACCATGTTCCTGCTGATTTTGGAGATCAAGAAGCTTCATTATACCATCCAGCCACAGAGTGGGCTCACCTGCTTGGACAGGAGCTCCTTGCAAAGCCGGTACAGGGTAATGAACTTCCTGGCCAACACCCGGGCCTCGATGAATCCCTCAGCCACCAACATAATTTCACAGATCAGCTCAAAGTCCGGCACAACCATCGCGCATGGCCTAAAAAGACAGATAAGAAAAGATCACAGAACAAGTATTTCTTGACTACAAGTCTTAGGGACAGTGGATTTGCACATTTATCTTCCAGGTCTTCTCTGAGCCAGGTCACACTGTCTCTCCCACTGCAAGTTTCCTTTGCCCTGCCTGGGCCTTCTCAGACCCAGGCTTGCTGTGCAAGACTGAAACTATCTGTGATTCCCAATGCAAATGCATTCCCCAAAGAAATTAGGTAAAGCCTGGATGTTCCAAAAGACATTTTGTCAGTCTTACAATGCAGGTCCATAAACTTTGACTTGGACTCACCTGAACAGAGCTTTTAAGTTCTCAGGGAGCTCGGTTCGCCCTGCATAACCAGGGTTCATGGTGATGAATATGCCCACAGTGGGTACTAAGTTAATGTGTTCTCCAAGAAAATCAAAGGATGTCTTCTTCTCACGTATTGCATCCTGCACACTTTTCACCTAGGAACCAAGGCAGTATTATAGAATCAGTGTTCGGGTATGAAAAACACATGAGACAACAGTGCTGCCTTCCTATAACTAATGGGGCTTGTCACTGTTTTTTTACTGACCATATAAAACTTTCTATGCTGTTTGGAGTAAATCTATGTGGCAATACCAACGTCTCATCACAATCAAAGTCTGACAAAGCAGAATAGGGTGCTGAAGAGACGGAGCAGTCAAAGTGCAAAAGAGTTGTAGGAAATGATACCTTGGTGCCAAAAGGCGCTGATAGACATAGGTCAGGAAGAGCACCTCAGCTCAGAGCAAGGAATGCCCCCAAAGCATGACCTTATTGCTCTCTACAACTACCTGAAAGGAGTTTGTGGAGAGGAGGGAGCTGGTCTCTTCTCCCAAGTGACAGGGGACAGGACAAGAGGGAATGGCCTCAAGCTCCACCAGAGGAGGTTCAGGTTTGACATAAGGGAAAAATTCTTCACTGAAAGGGTCATTAGGCACTGGAACAGGCTGCCCAAGGAGGTGGTTGACTCGCCTTCCCTGGAGGTGTTTAAGGGACGGGTGGATGAGGTACTGAGGGGCACGGTTCAGAGACTGATGGGAATGGTTGGACTCGATGATCCGGTGGGTCTCTTCCAACCTGGTGATTCTATGATTCTATGATTCTATGATAAAGCTGCCTGCATCTCACCTTGGCTTTTTGCTCAGCATACCTTACAGTAAAAACACCAACAATGGCTAAACCATCTCTTTCCACAGGAGACCAGAGGTGAGAGACAAGGCGCAGGGCCAACACCCAAACACAGCCCCAAGAGCTGGACAAAGTACGTGCCCCGATTCCCTCCACCCATCTTTACCTCTCCCTGCATAACACTGCTCTTCACCGAAACCCTCTTGTGCCTGCTCTGCTCCTTCATCAGGCCCAGAAAAGGAGCAGCATTTCCCCATAAATTCAGCCTCAGCTTAATTGCAAACTGATCACTTGATATTGCTTTTAAACATTTTGGGACATCAGATGATTAATTTAAAACCAAAACCATAAGGCAGAAGCTGTAAGAATTCCCCTGCCACCTTCATTAATATTATATTGTCTTTTGTATTTGCCTGATCACAGCTTTGTTCTTCTCATTCCCCCACCTTCCAAATAGAGCGAGTTTATTGAAGCCAGATCACCTTTCTGCTAACAGAACCTCAGCGAGGGAGAACCCTCTCGACATTCCCTACTCTAACCTCACCGCTGTTTGCCATCTGAAAGTTAAGCAATTAATCGAATTTTCCTTTGTAAGGAACCATATCGACATTAGCTGCATGACTAAGACAGCCAATTAAACATTACCATGGTTACCCTCCTAATAGCAGCCAGGAGACACGATGATGGAATGACAGCCGTGCCGCTCGCTTCAGATGCCGCGCTCCAGCCAGGAGCGAGGGAATCATTAGCAGTTGAGTCATATCTGGGCTTCTTTTGTTAAGCTTCCCTTTTTATTTTAAGATCCTCAAAGAATCTTTTTCAATGACAACTTTAAACTAGAACCTGACAGAAGAGAAATTGAGAGGGAATGATACATAAACTTCTGTACCTGCCTGGGGCTTCTTTGGGACATCACGTAAGGTATCAATTACAAGTGAAAGAGAGATGAAAAGAGTGAGGAGTTCATGGAGGGGTTCAGGACAGAGTCTTTGACCGTAACATTTACAGAAGTGTAGCAACTTCTGGGCTCCAACCTCTTTTTGCAATACTGAGTCCAAAAGAGAATCTCGGAAGTCTCAGCTTCTCAGTCAGACATCAAGATTCTATAATACCCACACTCAGCTGACATTTGGCTCCAGAAGAACTCAGAAACTTTGACAGCTCAGATTTCAGCACTGAATTTGCCCAAGACTCAAAACTTTCAGTTCTACCCGTGTCAGAGCTGCCTGGACAGTGCAGCTGAGCACCCACCCTCTGCCCAAACTCACTTTGTAGCTGGATTTACTTGGCATTTTCAGAGGACACCAATGTGACTTAGGATCTGAACAGCATCCAGACACAGTTCTCCTTCAAACCAAGGGCCAAGAGGTAGCAGAGCTTCCCGCTGTCTGGTTATCCTGGGATGCCGCAGATTGCAGCCCTTGTCAGAGGGGATTCACACCCCTGGTGGGTACCTGGGTGACCCTTCACGACCACTGGGCAGGCATGAGCAGGGCACAGAGCACCTCTCCTGCCACAATCTTTTCACCTGTGTAAAATACTTCCAGTGAGAAAAAGAGAAGGAGACTGCAAAGTGCCAGCAGGTTGAGGGAGGTGATTCTGCAGCTCTGTTCCTCTCTTGTGAGACCTTGTCTGGAGTACTGTGGCCAGGTTTGGAATCCTCAACAGAAAAAGGATATGGAGCTTTTGGAACAGGTCCAGAAGAGGCTACAAAGATGATCAGAGGGTTGGAGCACCTCCTGTATGAGGACAGGCTGAGACAGTTGGGGTTGTTCAGCCTGGAGAAGAGAAGGCTCCAAGGAGACCTTACAGCAACCTCCCAGTACCTGAAAGGAGCTATAAGAAAGCTGGAAAGGAGCTATTCATAAAGGTTTGTGGTGATAGGATGAGGAGGGATGGTTATAAACTGGAGAGGGGCAGATTTAGACTAGACATTAGGAAGAATTTCTTCACCACGAGGGTGGTGAGACACTGGAACAGGTTGCCCAGGGAAGTCTTGGATGCCCCATCCCTGGAGGGGTTCCAGGCCAGGTTGGATGGGGCCTTGGGCAGCCTGATCTACTGGGATGTCGCTGCCCATGGCAGGGGGGTTGGAACTAGATGACCTTTAAGGTTCCTTCCTACCCAAACTATTCTATGATTATATAGAAGCACAAGGGAACAGGTCCCTCTAGCATGCCGGGGAGGGTAGTCTCCAGCCCCTCTCTGAGAGCTGCTATGCTTCACACGGGACTCATCAGTAAAATGCACTGAACTGCTAGACTAAGAAAGAAGAAATAATTCCACAGGGAAAAAGCCTCTGCATAGCCCGGCACAGCTCAAATAGCTGTCTCCTAGCTGTAACCTCGTGGTATCAGGGTGTGCTAGGCAAGCACATCAGTAAGGGCTGCAGGTGTGCTGTGGGTTCTAGTCACCAGTAGTCACCCAGGTGAGAGTGGCTGTCAGGAACTGCACCCATGCGGCTGCACACAACCCCCCTCGAAATAACGTGACTTAGCCTGAAATACCCTCACAAAAGCCATTTCACAGAGCACTCACTACAGACACGGAAATTAAACCTATGTCAATATGAAAAAAAGAAGGAAGGAAAGGTGATTGCTCAGTCTAGGAGATTTAGGCTAGAGATTAGGAGGAAGTTTTTCACACAGAGTGTCATTGGGCATTGGAATAGGCTGCCCAGGGAGGTGGTTGAGTCACCTTCCCTGGAGGTATTTAAGACATGGGTAGATGAGGTGCTGAGGGACATGGGTTAGTGTTTGATAGGAGTGGTTGGACTCGATGATCCGATGGGTCCCTTCCAACCTGGTTGTTCTATGACTCTATGTAAGCATTAAAAAAAATCATCTTGTTTGTTGAATATGACACAGAAGCTGTGACTGGCTAGAGGTAATAGGTAACCTCCAGAAGTCCAGCAGGCCATGGATCTGCCCCAAACACTGCCTTTCTCCATGAAAATTAGATGCCACCTCCATGGATCTTGGCCTGTATCAGAAAGAGCACAGCTACCAGGACCAGGGAAGCAACTGCAACCCTGTACTCAGCATGATGAGGCTGTACCTCAAACCTGTGTTCAGTTTGGGGGCCCTCACTCTAAGAAAGACACTGAGCACGTCCAGAGAAGGGGAAGGGAGCTGTGAAGGGGTTAGAATGCAAGTCTTATGAGGAGCAGCTGAGGGAACTGGGATTGTTCAGCCTGGAGAAAGGAAGGCTGAGGGGAGACCTTATCACTATCTACAACTCCCTGAAAGGAGGCTGTAGTGAGGTGAGTGCTGGTCTCTTCTCCCAAGTGATAGGACGAGAGGAAATGGCCTCGTGTTGTGCCAGAGGAGTTTCAGGGTAGATGTCAGGAAAATTTCTTCACTGAAAGTTTTCTCCAGCACTGGAATTGGCAAGCCAAGGAGGTGATTGAGTCCCCATCCCTGGATGTATTTAAAATACAAGTAGACAAGTTGCTCAGGGATCTGGTTTAGTAGGGGACAGGTATGTTGGACTCGATCTCAAAGGTCCTATGCAACCAAACAATTCCATGATTCTAAAATCATTTCCCACACGGCAGTCTGAGTAGCCATAAGTCAAGGCAGCTCTCTTCCCTACAATGATGAGCTGTAATTATCTCACAGCACATTAATGACAGGAGGTTCTTCCTCAGGAGGAACAGGCACAGAGCCACAGTGTATATAGATGTGGGAAAACATTATATATAAAAGAACTGCCTCAAGACAAATGCTGCAACTGGGTGAAGAAAAAATGTGACAAAAGTGTTTGCAGCACATAACCACTACATTCTGTCAGTGCTTTGGTATTCGTGTCATTAATCTTGGGATATAGTCCCTCACCTGCCTACACACAGAACTGAAATCAGCAACAGGCACTTTCCCTATTTACCCTCACTCCAAAGGCTGCAGAATGGCTCTGCCTTGTTTGTATTTATTTACCAGCGTTTCTGCACTTACCTGTACAGCAACCACAGAAAGAACCTCAACCGAGATCCTGTTAAATTCATCAAAACAGCCCCAGGCTCCCGTCTGGGAAAGGCCTTTGTAGATATTTCCACAAGACTGAAAGAAAACCAAAAAATTACAAGAGTGAAATGACAAATGGAATCAACTCCATCAAAAAAAAAAAAAAAAAAAAGGATTTTATTTCCCAGCCTGTTTATTTATAGTGATCTGAAGTCTAGTGTGGGTATTTAGAAAAGTGCATGGAAACAGCAGGCACAACTCAATTATAATATTTATAGATCTGCACAGTTTGCCACTTGATTTGCTAATTGCTCTTTCTAGATGTGTCTGTGCTCTGGTTTCATTAAAAGGTCACCTGTGCTGAATTACCGACGGTCTCGCTTCCTGGGAGAGCCCATAAGCTGAATAAAATATGATCCTAGGCGACCGAAACCACTGTACCGTGCCAGAAAGCAAAACTCCAGCTAACAATTCAGTGCTCTGCAGCAGCTGAAGGCACAGCACGTTTTGGCCTTACTCTCGGAGAGGATCCTGAGTAAACCAGGAAAGGTCCTTTTCTGTGCCAGGACCTGCCAGCCTGTGAGCACATCAAGAAGAAACAATCAGGGCTGAAACACCTGCACAGCTTTGGTCTGAACTCAACAGGGCAAAATTGTTGAAGCGTTTGACATGGAACCTTAGTCCAAAAGGAAGGGAAAGGCATAACAAGGCAGAAAAGACAGCTTGGGTGCCTGCCCCTTGAAGAACCTTGTCAAAGTCTTAGAAGAGACTATAGAGAAGGGTATTCAGTAGAAAGGAATGTAGGAGGGACTTGAGAAGTGGCGATGGATTTAAGTGATATCAACTGGATTACTCTCATAGAATCATAGAATCACCAGGTTGGAAGAGATCCATCAGATCATCAAGTCCAACCATTCCTATCAAACACTAACCCATGCCCCTCAGGACCTTGTCCGCCGGTGCCTTAAACACCTCCAAGGAAGGTGAATCAACCCCCTCCATGGGCAGCCTCTGACAGTGCCCAGTGACCCCTTCTGTGAAAAACTTTTTCCTAATGTCCAGTCTAAATCTCCCCTGATAGAGCTTGAGGTCATTCCCTCTTGTCCTGTCCCCTGTCACCTGGGAGAAGGGCCCAGCTCCCTCCTCTCCACAAACTCCTTCCAGGTAGTTGTAGAGAGCAATGAGGTCTCCCCTCAGCCTCCTCTTCTCCAGGTTAAACACCTCCAGCTCTCTCAGCCGTTCCTCATAAGGCCTGTTCTCCATCCCCTTCAGGAGCCTTGTTGCTCTTCTCTGGACTCGCTCCAGAGCCTCAACATCTCATGCTTCAGGGTTCATCAGGCCTTGAGCATCCCAAGCCCCATGACAATGCTGTGGCTGCAGTGGGAGCCATACCTTGTAGTCCATCTGCTCAGAGCAGTTAAACACGTACACCATGATGCCGAGGGCTCGCCCCAGATCTTTTGTAGTTTCCGTCTTGCCAGTGCCTGCTGGGCCTGCAGGTGCTCCACTCATGGTTAGGTGCAGCGACTGGGTCAGGGTGATGTAACATCTTTCACAGCAAATGATGAAGGGAAAAGGAAAGAAAGTGAGACTTTGTCCAACGGGTCACTGTTTGGTTGCAGATAAATCACTCTAAAGCAATGCACTCAAGAGATTTTCTTCTGAAAAGTTGTACGTAAGCAGAGTGCCCATCTAAGCTTAAAGTCCTCCTAGGCATTATTTACCACTGCTACCCAGCTCTGTTTTCTCTAAGAGATACTCGTCTTCCGCCAAGGTCTGCCCAACCTCTTCACGTCCAGGCTGTACTTTCTTTGGATCCTCATACCACTTGTTGATATTGGCCAAGTCCCACACAGTACAAGAAAAAGTCAGCTTTTCCCAAAGACCTTCCTCTTGTTTCCCTGTGCTTTTCGGCCCAAAGAATCCCATTCCCCATCACTTACAGAAACCTGCTCTTGTGGCCTATAAATGATCTCACGCAACACTAGAGCAAGCCCCAAAGCTTCTCTATCATGCTGCTGGTGGACACCAGGGAGATGCCCACATGTGGGTGTCTGTATTGCCTGTATAAACCACAGAGTTGTAGTCAATACAGCCAAGAGAAGCTGATAATGCACGGGGGCTTGGTTCAGAGGACTAATACAGGTGACTAAAGCCTTCTGAGATGCTCCTGGCCACTGAAACATCACATAAGTTGGAAACACATGACACAAGATCCAAAACAGACTTGTGCACATCTGGACTGGCAGCCAGAAGCCAGGTGGGACAACACCTAGAGTGTCTCAAGACATCCTATGTGACTCCATTGAGACAAACGAACCAAGCATTAGATGTTTACTTCAGAATGGGATGACAGCTTTCTAAACTCACCAGTTGTATGGGGTGCGGACAACTTACACACAGGGAGATACTCACAAGTGAGCGCCTTATTCTGTGAGCTGAATCCCACCCTAGAATCTAAGGTGCAAGAAGGTACCAGCATCCCACAAACCAGGTGAGAGTTAGCCCTTTGCCACTGGTTTGCTGGAACATGGAAGAGGAACAAAAGGGATACACGTGTCCAAACTAAATCCACCTTTAGTTGGCAGTTGTTTCTCCAACTGCATGGGAAAGCCCAGCTATGATGGTATTTCCTGGAGACTCACCTGTCAGTCAGTGGAGTGATCACAAGCCGAGGGGTGTTGCCGAGGTATTCGTAGGAGTACAGGAACTGGGCATCACAGATGTCAGCAAAGCAGTGCCGATCCTCATCCGACCATCTGTGCCGGAGCTGTGACAGCCAAATGAATGCCTGGGCATTGTCCACCTGCAACACACCCATCAACACCATCACGGGAGGGCTAGGAATGCCATTCACACGCAGCTCATAATGCCAAAATAGTGACTGCCATGAAGTTTTCATTGGGGATGGACTGGTTCTCATAGTGAAGGCAGATGTGGTGAGAAATGGGACCTCCTCGTCTCCCATCAGTAGAGGGTAGGAACCAAATCAATAACCACATTGGTGGGAAAGGAAGAAGCAAACGCCCAAGAGAAAGAGCAGCACAAAAGGACTCCTGAAGAGGAGATTTTAAAAGCAGCAAGGTTTGAAGAGGCTCTTGGAATGCAAACAGAGTGAGAAAAGAAGCAGAGGCTGTCCAGACAGAAGAGGGACCACAGACAGCACCAGGGAAACAAGCTGCAAACATGGGGACAAGAACAGCCATGGCCAGCACTCTCTGCACAACCAGCAGGCAGGGTCAGAAGCGGGACTACTTCACCATAAACTGGACCAAGACACCATCAAGTCCAGCTGAGCCTTGAAGACAGAAACCCTAAGAGCAGCTTGTCTATCTCAAAGAGAGCATAGACGAAGGTGGAGTCACAACCCAGCAGACTCAGGGCACCTTCCTACCCAAGGCTGGATGCTTTGACACAGTACCAGGGACAGGGAAATGGCATAGGAGGGGTGTGCAGGACAAGGGAGTCCCAGAGGAGTCCCTGTGGCCCCACAACAGATCAAGGATGCTATAAAAAAAAATAAAAATAAAAAAATTGAAAAATGGTCTGAATGCTTTCTTTGCTTTCTAAAGTCATAACTGAGTCTACACGCAGTAGCTTCCCAATACTCCACTGTCATCCAGCAACATGTTATCTCAGCAACAGGAGACAGGGTCACGCTCTAACTACTGGTGTAGTAAAAGAAGCCCCTTGGTGCTGCAAGGCCATGACACAGACAGCACTGCAGGTTCATGGGGGCTTCCTGCCTCCTTACCACAATCATTGAATTTAGTCACGTGTCTCGTGCTGAGACAGGCATTGGTCTGAATGGCCTGTGGTTGCCCTACCACTCCTGAAACTCCAACTTTGATACCCAACACAGGACTGCGCCGAAGTGCCAACACAAACCTTCTGTGCTATCATCTTCGCCACCACATCCCGAGCGTGCACATCGATGGTGCAAATGGTCATAATTTTCTGCCTGTTACCCTTGGAGAGCTGTCCAAGCAGCATGGTAACGAGGGTGTTCAGCTGCATCACTTGCTTCTTGTGATAGTCCTTCATCGCATTCTCGTAGCCTTCCTTCATCCTGGCAAAGGCAATCCCAACTTCTGTTGTCCACCAGATCTGGGTGCAGGTAAGAGCCACCTAGGGAAACAGGCTGGCTCAGTATCATAGAATCATGGAATGGTTTGGGCTGGAGGGCACCTTAAAGATCATCCAGTTCCAACCCCCCCAGCCATAGGCAGAGACACCTCCCACTAGACTAAGCTGCTGGAAGCCCAATCAAACCTGGCCTTGAACACTTCCACAGAGGGTATCAGGGAAAACGCCAGAGCTTCCTTACATTCAAGAGTGTCTGATCCACAGGGAGATCAAGGATGAAGTATCTGTGACATGAAATTAAGTATTTTTTCATATAGTAGTCACAGCAGACAGGTCAACAGGGATCTGCCCCGTGACATTCATTTAAAACACCGCATCAATGATAGACACGTTTAGCAGCCACTTATTAGTAAATCAGCACCTTTCACATGCCTGACATGGCAGAGGAGGGAGAGCTGGAAATCCCTCTGCTGTCAGAGGCACATCTGAGAGGCTCTTTTTCTCTCATTAGGTCTCATCATTTTGTTTTTTTTCTGCACCTCTTGTTCATGACCCACAGGACGCAGCAGGTACAGTCCAAACTCTGTAACCCAACCAAAAGCATATCCTCCCTGGAGCCCAAATGACAGTACAGAGCTCAGTTTGGAATCTCCATCAGGAAATTGTCAATATAAAAGGGCAGCTTATCCTTCCTCTCTCCTGGATAGCACAGTGGAGGCCAGAAATGACCCCACCACAGCTAGAGGCAGTACTGAAAGAAGAGAAGGGAAGGACTGAAGGGGAAGCCAAGAGATGTCTGTCCAGTTTGCCGGCCTGAGAAGAGTTGAGGAACAGCGCACATACCTGGGCAGGGTAGTCAAACAGCCACTGTTCCCTCGGCTTCTCCTCGTAAGTCACAACAGCTTCCGTCATCTCATCTCTCACAGTAGCCCTCATGCTGTCTAGCACATGATTCAACCAGACCTCAACCTGGAGAAGAGATTAAATCACAGTAACATATTTTGTCTTATTAAGTACTTTTAGTGATGAGTGAAGATAGGGAATAGGAGAAGCATCTCAACTCTCGAGTTAAACAAGCCTCACAGCCTCCTTTACTGGGTAGATTTAGCCAACTCTGGCACTACAGGGACAGCAGCTATTTCCAGACACCAAGAATACAAGGCAGATTCTCTTCTTGACCTTCAGCTATTGGAGAAATGAAAATGAACTCCACCAATGAATAATTTACTTCAGCACATTCCACCTCCAGGCCACAACAGAATCTTTTGGGGAACTTGGGCACAATGTACCAGCAGCAGGAGAAAGCTGCTGTTGAACTGGGAATACGATTCCTGCTGAATTGAGTGTTTCATGGGCAAACCCATCACTGAGAGGGTAATTTAAAAGCAGCAAGTTCCATCACTGGGGAGCTCTGTAGCTGCTATTAAATACTTCGGTTTCTTGTAATAGTCCAGAGAGAAAAGGTGCAACTACAGGGACAGATAAACTGAGTGAAAAAGCATAAGGAAAGAGTAGTGAAGTCCTATGATGTCTTGCAAAACATAAAGGGCAGGAGAATCAACTCCACTGGACAGTTTTGATAGACAAGGTCTTTCCTCTCACCTGTCCGCTGCAGCTACAGGGTTCACTGAAGCTGACGTATTCCTCCTCTTTACTATACATTCCCAGGCCAGTGTTGGTTGGTTTTTGCTCAGAGTCCAGCTGGAATTTCATCTTGGCCAAGTTGTCAAAGAGCTTGGAAAGGTGTCGTTGCACCTGCAAAAGGAATTGTATAAATACAGCAACTGAGACAGGATGAGCAGAATGGAGATCACCATATGTATTCACAAAGCATGATCTGGAATATCTTGGTAGCATCACATCTTGTTGTAGGTGGCCAGGATACTGCCAACACAAGCCTCTTGCCGTCTCTCCCAAATACTCCATTTATTTCTACATCATTTAGAAAACAGACATGCCTTAATAAAGCTTATTTTTCCCATCAGGAAATCTCCCAAACAGGGCAAAAGCACAAAACTGTTCAAACATTACACAATTTCCTAGTCCAAATTTCCTACATGTAGTGATGAGAGGTCATTGGCCATTGCTTCACCTTATCCTATTCTCAGCATACTGGGGAGTTTTCTTCACTGTAAATCTACCTCTTTTCTCTTCTATTCTATTCTACTATTCTATACTATTCTACTGTACTAATTCTGTGCCAATGAGGAGTCCCGAATTCTCCTCCATGGAGAAGACAGAGCTCCATTTCTGCCCAAGACCCCTGATAACCAGCTTAGAAGCTCAGACCATTTCTTCCTAATGTCCAATCTAAATCTTCCCCCTTCCAATTTATTCTATCACTCCATGCTCTCGTAAAAAGCTCCTCCCCAGCTTTCCTGGAGTCCCTTCAGTACTGGAAGCTGTTATAAGGTCTTTCCAGAGCATTCTCTTCTCCAGGCTGCACAACCCCACCTCTTTCAGCCCGTCCTTGAATGGGAGGTGCTCCAGCCCTCAGATCATGTCTGTGGTCTCCTCTAGACCCATTTCATTCTCTTTTAGGAATTATCAGGCTTTGAAACCACAGTGGAAAGGTTGCAAGTGTATCCAGGTCCGATCCTACTTGACATTTACTTTGATTTTACTGCAAATAGTTCTGAATAACAGAAAATGCTAGAAAATTCTTCTTACTCCGTGAAGCATTTCAACACAGTATCTTTTCTTTCCTTCCTGTGGGTTTTTAGCTCTCCATTTTAAGCATCAATCAACTAGGTATTTACAATACTCCGCAGACTGAAATCATCCAGCAGCAGACACAGATATAAGCAGTGTCAAAGGTGAGTGGCAAACAACAGCATTTCCAAATGTGCATGCAAACCTGCTCCATTCGTGTGCTCACGTGAATGCCGAAAACGATGAAAAGCTTAAAGAAGAGGACATTGCTCACTATTGAAAGATGGAATAAGGAATTCATTCCTTGTCCACCACTTTCCATTCGCTGTGAATGTTTTGACTGGTTTTTCATACCAATCTCAGGATAAATGATGCATCCCAAACAAGGCCACCGAAGCACAGCATTGCCAGATAAAGCAGCTTCACCACAAGAAGGATGTTGAGGCTCTGGAGCAAGTCCAGAGAAGAGCAACAAGGCTCGTGAAGGGGCTGGAGAACAGGCCCTGTGAGGAGCGGCTGAGAGAGCTGGGGTTGTTTAGCCTAGAGAAGAGGAGGCTTAGAGGAGACCTCATTACTCTCTACAACTACCTGAAGGGAGGTTGTAGAGAGGAGGGAGCTGGGCTCTTCTCCCAAGGGACAGGGGACAGGACAAGAGGGAATGGCCTCAAGCTCCACCAGGGGAGATTTAGGCTGGACATTAGGAGGAAGTTTTTCACACAGAGGGTCATTAGGCATTGGAATAGGCTGCCCAGGGAGGTGGTTGAGTCACCTTCCCTGGAGGTGTTTAAGGGACGGGTGGATGAGGTCTTGAGGGACCTGATTTAGTGTTTGATAGGAATGGTTGGACTCAATGATCCAATGGGTCCCTTCCTACCTGGTTGTTCTATGATTCTACAATTCTACAGCTTCCTGACAGCAGCTCCTGTAGCACCAATAATTAAGCCTAACGCTGCTATGCTTTGTATGGAAAAACATCTGCAGAACTCTGTCCACTGGGGGACAAGAAGCGTCTTGGCTCCTCTGGAGAGTGAGAGGTAGAGCACACTGGGGCCATTTCCTAAGCCAGAGAGGTTACTGTAAGTTCCTCTGCAGGATGACCAAGCAATCCAAAGGCAGCAGGAGGAACAGTATATTTGGACTCATTTCCACACGTGGCATTCAGGCACCATCCCCAGAAATCCAGCCTGAAGAGGAGAAGCTTTCTCAGACACATGGCACAGAAACCTAGTGCAGGAGGTCAGATACCCAGCCTGAACACTGAGCTGGGCAGGACTGGATGGCAACTCAAGAGATCTGCTTGCTTGCCTTGGCCATAACCACTGTCTGACCACCGCCTCTCTAATCTCTTTCAGACTGTGTTCTTCTCTCCCTCTGTAATGAGGACATCTCAAAAGGTTTCCCAAAAGGGAAGGAAGAAGTGACAGACTAGCAAATGATACTTCTGCCTAAAAATATAGACCTCTTCAAGCCATCAGTTGTCAACACTTCCACGTTTGAACGTCCAGTCTCTGTTTGGTTTGGTTTTTTTTCTTTTTTACAACAACAGATGCTGTTTGGTGGCATCCAAAGTTAGGGCCCCAAGGTCAGCAACAAATTTTGGCTGAGATACTCAAGAAAGATGGTTTTCTTCAACCTCACTCTATCCCAGCAGAAACAACCCTCCTGTTTTTATGGTATCAAAAATACAGCTCTGCCCTGTGCAGTGCTTTCAGAACCAACTGCAAGCATCACCAGGGTTAGACCACATAACAGACTGTGCATGTGCTGTCTTTCAAAGATGACAGATGAAAGTCAGCTGTGAAAGAATTATTATTAACCCAGTTGAGGGTGGTAGAAAAGCATTCAAGAAAGGATAAGCTACAGGAAAGTCCCAAGACAGCATCTTTTACCACAACATTACTGACAGTTGGAAAATGTGCTGCAGTATGAGGCTTACCAGCTGCGGGTTGGTGCCATTGGAAAGAATATCCAGTAGATCTGCAGAAGAAATGAAGTAAAATCTGGGAAAGGCCAACCTCTTCATGTCCAAATATTCAGCCAAAGCCTTCTCACACAGGGACAACCTAGGGAGACAAAATAGATAAACAGCCTTTCATGTTTCATGCCACACTTTGCGTTGTCGAGCACATTCTGCCCCACCATGGGGAAAGACATTGAGGTGCTAGTGTGTCCAGAGAAGAGAAATGAATCATAGAATCACTGGGTTGGAAAAGACCTCTTGCATCATCAAGTCAACCATTCCTATCTGCCACTAAACCATGTCCCTGAGCACCTCACCTACACGTCTTTTAAATACCTCCAGGGATGGTGACTCAACCACCTCCCTTGGGCAACAACTTGAAGAGTGAAGGGACTGGAGATCACATCTTATGAGGAGTGGCTGAGGGAACTGGGGTTGTTTAGCCTGGAGAAGAGGAGGGTGAGGGGAGATCTCATGACTCTCTGCAGCTCTCTGAATGGTGTTTGGAGCAAGGCAGGTGTTGGTATCTTCTCCAAAATAACGGGACACGATGAGATGAAAGAGCCTCAACTTGTACTAGGGGAGGGTTAGATTGGATATCTGGAAATATTTCTTTACTGAAAGAGTGGTAAAATACTAGCAGAGGCTGCCCAGGACAGTGGTGGAATTTCCATTCCTGAAGGGGTTAAAAAAGCCTGTAGATGTGGCTGTTCATGAGGTGGTTTAGTAGGCATGGAGGGGCTGGGCTGACAGTTTGGCTGGATGATCTTAGAGGTCTTTTCCAACCTTAATGATTCTATGAAATGCCAGACATGAGCTAAGCCTGGTCCTCAAAAGCATTTTCCAAATAGATCAACAAACACACAGCAACCCACAGACCTCTCTCTACCCCCAAGGGTCAAACGGGCAAAGAGTCAGAAAAGTCTCATTAAAAAGCAGAAACACAGATGGAAGAAGAGCCTAAAAAGGTTTTGTGCTCTGACTTACTGTTCGAGACAAGCTCTGAACCACCACAGGTGATTTCACACTGGGATGAAAGTTTCCATAACTACTTTTATTCTAATGAGCCGCATTTGAAAGTCTGATTCAAACCTACTCAGCTTTTTCTGTTTGCAAAGCCTGAAAGGAAACTTGTTTGCTTCGATCTCAAATGAATCTTTCAGTGTTTACATGATAAACTACTGCTGAGCTTACAAAGTTCATAAATCACATGCAGCTACTCCTCTGCGAGGAACACTGGCTTTATTAAATTAAAAAATAAACTCTTTATTTTAAATGGAGAGTTATTACTGACACAGCAGCTATCATTAATTTTTAAGCATGTTCCAGGTAGCTCATACATTAGGTGAGAAGCATATCCATCTGAGCAGACTAAGGTCTGTCTCCCGGAGTTTGGTTATACCATGTGTGAAGGATACACACACAGAGGTATTTTTATAAATTAAAGAGCACGGACTAAGTTCTGCTGCAGGTATCCCTGCTTGGACTGCTAAATAGATATTTAAGACGTATTTGGGGTGGTGCTGAGGCCACATGTTATGAAACTCACGTGAACACCTAACTTTGTATCTGTGCAAATCAATATTCAGGCTGAGAGTTTGCACACACACCAAGGCAGACACCACTATGAGGGCTTCATGGAGATGGATCAAAAAAGAAAAACACAAGAAAGATCGGAAATGCCGCAAAAAATGCACCTTCTAAGAAGAAAACCTGGGAGCACAGTTTAGACACAAATTTGTTAGAGCTGATCCCAGTCTCTGACAACATCCTGGGATTGAAGTTCCACCTACCTACTCTGAATGTCCTCCAGTTGCTGGGACAGACCTGGTTTATTCGTGGCTTCAAGTACATTTGGGGTTTTATGAGCTTCATAGGCCAGTTCTTTAAAATCCACATCAATCCCTTCAAAACGTTTGGAGTCCTGAAAAGCAACACCAAGAATATGTTTAAGGTAAAACACTAACTTTGTGCGAAAAGATCCCATCATCTGGGTGCTTTGTTTGGGTTGAGGGGAAAGAGTCTATGCAGAGAGGGACCCTCCAGTATTTCAGAACAGTTCTTCTACCCACAAGCTTGAAACAAGTCTCAAATAGGGTTCTTGCCACATCACTGTACCCCAACAGTGCTGTGGATAGTGATCCACACAGAAGCCAGTATCTTCTACCGTCCATTTTCATGGGACTGAATTCCCCTTTGAATATCTCCTCATGACTTTTCTTCAGTTGCTTCCAGACAAATTCTCTTTGGCCATAGCATCAGGAGAGCCTCCCATACGGGAGAAAGGCTACTGAGTTGAAGCTGGATTTGAAGGCGATAACCACCACCAACCGTTCCATTTTCTGAAGCAGGAGAAGGGCTGCTCTCCTCCTGCACCTGCTGCTAAAGCTGTCTGGTCTAGTGATTTGCACTGAGTAATTATCCCAGTCTTCTCCCTCTGAGGAAACAGGGAACATGCCACAGCCAGCAGCCTCACACTCAGTCTCCACCAACCTTCTGTTTGCTAGGCAGGAGTGGAGAGGAGAAAACTGGGTTCATGGCTCAGGCATAACCCACAGTACAAAATCATCCTGGGGCAGCACTAGGAAGACTACTATAGCACTAAAAAAGCCTCCAGAAAAATAAGGCAACAGGAGACAATCCCTGTCTTCTCTGGAGCAAGTCCAGAGAAGAGCCATGAAGCTCGTGAAGGGGCTGGAGAACAGGCCCTATGAGGAGCGGTTGAGAGAGCTGGGGGTGTTTAGACTGGAGAAGAGGAGGCTGAGAGGAGACCTCGTGTGGAGAGGAGGGTGCAGGCCTCTTCTCCCAAGTGACAGGGGACAAGACAAGAGGGAATGGCCTCAAGCTCCACCAGGGGAGATTTAGGCTAGAGATTAGGAGGAAGTTTTTCACACAGAGGGTCATTGGGCATTGGAATAGGCTGCCCAGGGAGGTGGTTGAGTCACCTTCCCTGGAGGTGTTTAAGGCACGGGTGGATGAGGTCTTGAGGGACTTGGTTTAGTGTTTGATAGGAATGATTGGACTAGAAGATCCGATGGGATCCCTTCCAACCTGGTTGTTCTATGATTCTGTTCTATGATTCTGTTTTGGGGAACCTGGAATGATAAATAACTTCATTTCACATAATGGAGGCTCTTCTTCAACACTTCCCAAACAGGAAAATTATGATTTGGGGTTTCATACCTTGGGAAGCTGTGCCCTTATATCTTCTGAGCCTATGAAGATGCTCTCCAAGTGAGACCACGTACGCTGCACTTGGAACCACAAAGAAATGACGGAGTCTGTGGTGGACAGCTTCCTCTGCCAGGCAGACACTTCCTCCAAAAAGAAAGAAATATATTTGGATGTCATTAAATTCTGCAGCTGTACCTGGTTGTCTTCTAAAGTTTCAACAAGTTCCTCATCTGACTTCAGCAATGGGATGTTTGTCCGGGGGTGAGGCTCATATTGAAACTCCATGGTGCTCCAAGTCATTTTTAACTCCTTCAGGACTTTCTCCATACTCATTTCTCGCACTGCTTTGTCCACAATACCACGAACTTCATCCTCAAAGTTATGCAGGTTGAGCTTCAGGAGGTCTGCCAGTGTGGTGCCCGAGTCCATCACAAACCTCACACCCGTTGCCTGCATCAGTTGATTCCAGTGCCTTTCCCTAATGGCAGGATTTTGCAGCTCTGCCACAGCTTTCAGGGCCATCAGCATGTTCTTCACCTTGCTGTCTAGCCCAGTAAAAGCATCCCATGCCCTCACTTCCTTATCCAAATTCCGAATCTCTCTTGCAAACTTCCTACACTCCAGATCCATGTTTTCCACATTAATATCCACCCATTTGGTGGTCTGCCAGTCATCCAGGCTAGTCTTCACAAGGGAGATCATATCCCAGAGCTCTTTGAGAAGACACAGCTCCTTTCTGCACTGCTTCAGTTGTTTATAATCTGGTACCATGACTTCAAACAGACCAGCTGATTCATAAATCGATGTCATGACTGACTCCATTTGTTTAATCTCAATGTGCTTTTCATCCAGCAGTTGATAAGGCTTTTCAGTGTCAAACCTAGAAAGAAATGTTTATTCTTCATAAGTGATAATGCAACAACTTCTAAAGAAAACATAAAACAAACAGTGCCTAGAAGAGACAAAGAAGAGATGAAACATCTATAGTATACATTGATGGTACAGCCACGCGGCACTACTAACGCTGCCTTAAAGCGATATTGTGTGCTCAGCATCCAAACTCAGCCTTTTACTAATACTGGCCAGTGCTCCCAGGGACAAAACATTCCAGGCATAATAGATACAACACCATGAGAGGGTAGGAATTGTAAGCAAGGACCCAAGCGCACGTCCTCAAAACACTCAGAGACGATTCCATAAAGCACTTTTTCTTCACTTTCCTAATGCTATGATTTACCCGTACCTGAATGGTGCTTCTTTCTGAAATCGCTCCCTGAATCTCTGCTGCTCAACATCAAACGCCGCACAGCTCTTGCGCACAACTGTCATCTCGTTCGCTTGCAGAGGAGCCACATGCTGTTTCACAGCTACCGCCAGCTTCTTTACATTGTTCCATTTTTCAGGCAGCTCCTGCAAGCAAAATACAAATGCTGGTAGGCAGTATTTGCCATTCAATTTGATCTGCTTATGGAGAACCATAGAACGGGGGAAGCAACAGGTTCCATGTCTAAATCTGGAAGGAAGTTTTGTCGTGATGTAAAGGCTAAACACACAATTGTGGATAAAACTTACCAGTTATCCACAGTTTTGAAGACTAAGGAAAACAAAGCCTGGAGGTGTTTAAGGCACGGGTGGATGAGGTGTTGAGGGACTTGGTTTAGCATTAGATAGGAATGGTTGGACTAGAAGATCCAATGGGTCCCTTCCAACCTGGTTGTTCTATGATTCTATGATTCTATGAAATACAAGATCAATAACTTAAGAAGCAGGGCCCCAGACTAGATCTTGGGCTCTGAGGACAGTTCAATGCTCAAGAGAGAACAGTGATCCTAACACTGAGCCTAGTGGGACTCAGAGTCTCCCGAGAGCGGTTGAAGGCAGAAGGATGGGCTGTAGATGCAATCTCATCAGATTGTCCAGCTTCCCAGAGCTAATTAAGAAACAAAGCCTGGGAAATTTCCTGCCAGCTCTCAGAGAAGATGTTACACCAGAAACACTTCTGGAGAGCTCTCGGGGGCCAATCTCCCCAGTCTTTGTACACAAAACCAGTACTAAATAAGATCTCAGATCTGCATCCAAACTGCAAACATGCAGCCCTGCTGACAATCCACCCTCTGTACCTGGAATTTTCTTCAGAAATGGATTTTATTTCTCCATACTAGACTCCTCAGGGCATATCCTCAGTCCAGACACTGACAGCAGTCAAGGGCTCTGCTGTCCTCAAGCACCAGTGCTTTGCTCTCAGAGAGCCCACTTCCCTGTGTACTGGACAAACCCACAGGAATGGGTTTTGGTTTCTTTTCACCCCAGTTCACACAGTTAAGGAGACTAGCGGGAACCCACTGATGCTATGGAAAGAAGGGAATTAACCTGGAGGTAGCTCTGCAGCAGGAGAGGTGGCCAAGTAGGCCAGTCCCTCCTGAGGGGTCTCCTTCTGGTCTTTAATATTCTAATCACAACTGAAATCACTATCCACGTGCACAGCAGGGCACAAATGGAGCTGCTCCCTTGCCCTTCTCACACAAACTACCAGCTCCTGCCCATCCACCTCCATGGCCATGGAGGCAGCAGTACCTACAGGAACTTGTTTCTAGTTTTCCCACCATAATCAGGAATAAAAATAATCATTCATCTACACGTTGCTATCATTTGCCAGAAAGAAAAAAGCTGTTTTGTTATCCCCTGCATCTGAATGGCCTCATCACATCCCTCATTTTTTCTATCAGGAAAATAAATCAGTTGTTTGAATGCACTTGCACAAGCAGGCACCAAACAAACAACTCTCAGGCAGAGGAATTAACAGAGCTGCGTTCCTCACAGCACCACATTTTGTGCTGAACTGAAGCTGTTGCAGCAGCCACAGCATCCGCGTAATGTCACTCACTCTCCTGATTTGCATGAAGGAAGGGAGGTGTCTTTCAAATCCTGAACTATCCCAGATTTGGTGACCCAACCACCCATGGATCATGGTTGCACAAGTCAAAAACCAGAGGATTGTTAAACCCCGCTCAGGTCCCCCATCCAAGCCTGCAGCAGAGAACTGGAGCTTTTGCTGCATAGGTGCATAAGGCAGGGACATCTTCCCCCAAGGTCCTGCTTTAAACCTCATGTTCTAGCCAGACCCCTCTGCCCACAGCCCCCCGTGACCATAGGGGTGACCATAGGGGTGAGCATCCGTCAGCACACAGCCACACACTTCTCTCCGGTAACATCCTGGTTGCCAACCATAGCCTGGGCTGCATCAAAAGAAATGTGACCAACATGTCGAGGGAAGGAATTCTGCACCTCTACTCTGCTCTGTTGAGACCAAACCTGGAATACCACGTCCATCTCTGGAGGCCTCAGCACAGGAAAGACATGGACATGTTGGAGCATGTCCAGAAGAGGCTACAAAGGAGAACAAAGGCCTAGAACACTTCCTTTATGAAGAGAGGTTGAGAGAGTTGCGGTTGTGCAACCTGGAAAAAAGAAGGCTCCAAGGAGACCTTACTGCAGCCTTTTAATAATTAAATGGAAATGTAAGAAAGACAGACAAAAAGTTTTTAGTAGGACCTGTAGCAATAGGACAAGGGAGAATGTTTTAAACTAAATGAGGAAAGGTTTAGACTAGATATTATGTAGAAATTTTTCACACTGAGGGACATTGGAACAGTTTGCCCAGAGCAGTTGTGGCTGTCCCCTACCTGGAGGTGTTGAGAGCCAGGTTAGATGGGGCTTTGGGCAACCTGATTCAGTGGGAGGTGGCCCTGCCTGTGGGAAGAGGGTGGAACTGGGTGGGCTTTAAGGTCCATTCCAACCCAAACCATTCTATGATTCTGTGATCTTGGCTGTTGCCACTGTTTGTCTCCAGTTCCATAAGAGCAGCTGAGCCCCCTACAGACTTTTCCAGCTTCCATCTCATGGCCTCCTTTCCAGAAATGAACCCCTGAAATAAAACTAATTCATCAGAGCTAGATGTGGAAAGGCGCCAAAATACTTTCGTAACTCTTTGATGTCCTCCTTTGATGCCCTTTGATGTCCTCTGGGTCAAGCAGATTTGGTGTTACAGACCCAACAGAGGACTGAAGTCCTATGAGAAGGCAACTCCTCTACCAACATTATCTTTCCCATCTCCACAGTTGCCAAGAACACGCTTATTTAAAAATAATTATAATTCAACCTAGTTAACAGATGTATTTGAAAATGCATTAATTTTTTTTCAAGAGCAGTCACTGGGAGTTGAAGCAGGCAATTCTATGTTTTTCATGCATAACAAAAGCCTTAATCTGTGCTCTAAAGGAAAAATCTCAATATAACTCCAAAATTTGGAGTTATTAAGGTCCATCCTGCAACAACAAAATGCAATCTGCTGAGGCCCTCTACTGACAGGGAGTGGAGCACAGTCTCCAACATCTGTTATACGGCAAACTGGGGTGTCCAGCACGAGGTTTTCACCCACCTCCAGTTGTTTGTAGACCTCCTCCGGCAACTGTTGCTCATATGCCTTCAGCAGTTCAATCGTTTGCTTCAGAGGCTCAAACATGGCATCGGTGACACTCTGCCTTTCTTTAACAGCCTGGAGATGACCCATAATCTCCACCAGGCCATCATAATCACCTTTTTCAATCTTTTTGTTCAACCCTTTATTGGCAGTTTTTATGAACTCATCAAGGTCAGCCAAGCTGTATAAACACATAACAGGAAAGCACAAGATTATAGCAGCTCCGATTGGAATAACTACAAATCAACGAAGTTGGTGAAGGGGCTGGAGAACAGGCCTTATGAGGAACGGCTGAAAGAGCTGGGGGTGTTTAGCCTGGAGAAGAGGAGGTTGAGGGGAGACTTCATTGCTCTCTCCAACTACCTGAAAGGAGGTTGTAGAGAGGAGGGAGCTGGGCTCTTCTCCCAAGGGACAGGACGAGAGGGAATGGTCTCAAGCTCCACCAGGGGAGATTCAGGCTGGACATTTGGAAAAAATTTTTCACATATAGGGTCATTGGGCACTGGAACAGGCTGCCCAGGGAAGGGGTTGAGTCACCTTCCCTGGAGGGGCTTAAGGCACAGGTGGATGAGGTGCTGAGGGACATGGGTTAGTGTTTGATAGGAATGGTTGGACATGAAAGGTCTGGCTAAGCCTGTCCACTGCATGGCAACATGCTGAGGGCACCAGAACTACAACTCATGCTCAAAGGGATTCATATATATGGTACAGCTCCCTGCAAGGAACAGATAAATAGGTTGGGAATTCTCAAGCAGGAGAAAAGGTATCTGAGAAGTCGTGGGATGAAGCCCTGTGAGCTCTGGAGTGGTCTGGAGAGAGGAACTTTGAAAGGGCAGTTTGTATCTCATCTCTTCCAGTACAAGAATTCAAGATCCTCAAATGAACCTGTGGCAGGTTGCAAAGTTACAATGAACAGGGATTCTTCTGTGCACACTCCTTCATTTCCCAGGGTAACTTTCTGCAGTGGGAGGATACAGGTGACAAAAATTCATAGAAGTTCTGAAAAGGAATTTAACATATGTGGGACAGAAGAAATATCTCTGGATCTTTAAATACAAAGGTCTGACCCCTGTCTCTCAAAATTCCTCAGCTATAAACTGTTAGAGACAAGGAGAGTATTGTAGAATCACAGAATGGTTTGGCTTGGGAGGGACCTTAAAGGCCATCCAGTTCCAACCCCCTGCCACGGGCAGGGACACCTCCCACTGGATCAGGGGGCTCAAAGTCTCATCCAACCTGACCTTGAACCCCTCCAGAGATGGACATTTGGAGGAAATTTCCCTGCCTGCCTACCCTGTTCTTAATCTCACCAGCTACTGGGCACTGTTGGTAGCAGCACGATGGGCTCCTGGATCTCTGGTTCTTTCCAGCAAAAAAACTTTTTCAGTGTCCATTTAAATTCTGTGTATGCTGCTAGGCCAACTACTTCACTGAAGAAAAACTAAACCACTGATTCAAGGACTCTCAGTAAGAACTCCTAAATGCCCATTCTAAGCCACACAAAAATCTCTTTGCACAGAAATTATCTGGCACAATTACAATGCTGAAAAGAACTCAAGAGATCCTATCAGCCATGACATGCAGCAACCTTCTCTACTACCTGTGCCTGCAAATACTCCTCTAGAGGCCTTCAAGACCTATGACATCCTTCGATTGTAACTACCCAAATATCTCATGTGATGCATTGTCTGGTACAGATCTCACAACTGAACAGCTATTCAGAGCAGAAAACACAGGTTAATTCGAAACATTCACCCAAACCTCCTCCTTTTTGTAACCTTGAAACTACCCCTCTGTGCCTGGCTCATGCCAGCCAACACAAATCTACTTTTGTTTTTCAAGAGAGCACGCTCAAAAGAGATGCTTTTAGAAACAGAGCAGGTATCTCATGGCATTAATGCAGCTTTACTGATGGCTAACATCAAACTCAACAAAGTAAGCACAGAGCCCTAACAGAGATTAGAATAGTTGGATCAGGATAAACAGATGTCCTATCTAATACCACACAGCAGGTCTCAGGAGCATCGGTTCGTGGGATGTAAGTGGAACCAAGTCCATATGGATGTTTCCACTTTACACACTCAGCTGTACCAGCTCCCACAGACACCAGGGGATGGAAGATATAGAGATGCGATGGAGCTGGAAAGCAGTACGGACCCCCTCCTCTTGCTCCTGTTAGCACATTGGTTATCAGTGTTAAATGATAAAGCCCAGCCAAGAAAAGGCAAACCCCATCTGGTCAACAAAAGTGGCAGGGAGAGGAGGTAGGAACAGCTCTTACCTGTGTGTGACATGGTCCACGAGATGCTGCTTGAATACCAAGCTCCACTTTTTAATCACATTCAGCAAGGACACTTTGAAAGGCCGAGCATCAACTTTCATCCAGCTCTGGAAGATGGTGATGGGCTCGATGCGATTCGCCTCCTCATAGATCTTCTCATAGGAGTCGATCTGCTCTTTGAATTGCTGCAGTGTGGGAGGGGTCTCAGGGATACCATCCTCTGCATGGGCCTCAATTTCTGCGGTGGTGAGGATGTGCCCATAGAGGAGGAACTGACGGCAGAACTCCTTTCTGTCATCCCCATAGAGGTAGGAGTAGCGGTCGAAGGTGCTGCGGTATTCGCAGCAGGCTGTCATCACGGCCTGCACACGGCCCATCAGCTCATGGCGCATGTCAGCCAGATCAGCCATGTCCTCCATGTCAGCCTAGGCAGAGAAAGCAGAGGAAGGGATAAGCACAGCGATGGGGGAGCAGCATGGTACCTCCTCACTGCCACACACCACAAAGAAGCTCCACAGCCACAGACCTGGTAGTGAAGGAAGCCGCTGTGCTCAGCCAGCCTGGGCACCAGTGATGAGATCCGGTAGATGTCATTGAGAAGACTTTCCATCATGTCATAGAAGCCATCGTTTGTGCCAGGGTCCAAGGAAGGATGAAATATCAATTCCGGGATCACCAAATCAAGCTGCACCTCAAAAAGTGGAGCAAGCCCTGCTTTGGGATCTGATAAGGAAGAAAAGAGATGCCAAGACCTTTTTCAATTGAAGAAAAGTGACCTTGAGCCACTACTAACATCCCATTCTAAGATACACACGTCCTATGGGGATACCAGCCAGATCTGGCTGCAGACACCCACTTGCTGGGTGCAGTGATATTGTGTCTGCAAGCAACACAAAGGAGATGCTGGTAAACTAGCTGATGTTCTAGTACCTACAACAGATACTGGGAAACAGATGAGACACAAGTGTTTTGAGGACCAGGAAAAATGCTGTGGAGGAAAGCTTTAAAGAGACCAGGCGCTTTAGCTAATCAAAAGGGAGTCTGAGAGCTGAACAATTACAGCACATAAGTACTTGCAGAGGAGAAAAACAACAGGAACCAAGAGGCTCTTTAATTTAGTGGAGAAAGGCATGGAAAAAAAAAACCAGTAGCTGGAAACTGAAGCCAGGCAAATGTGAAATTATGTGCATGTTTTTAACAAGACTATAAAGAACTGGTTGCAGTTCTCCAGCTCAGCGTGACTTCACAGGCAGGAGGGAAGCGTTCCTGCTTTAGCTGGACACAAGTATTCTCACAGAGGGAGGGAACTTCTGCAGCAGCCTTAGGCTCTTAGTGACTCCTGAACCCATCTCATTTCTTCACTGGACTAATGTTCAGGGACTGAGGTCTTTCTTTTATGCCTTTCATCAGTAGAAAGAGTTCTGAAGACTGTCCACAAACAGAAGATTGTGTCACCTTAATGCTTGGGGCATGGAAGGATGGAGATGGCTGATGCCCACGCACAAACCTGGGATGGCACCTCAATTTTGTTTGTCCATTCATCCCTGCAAATGGAGCGCAGTCACCTCTGCCCTCCCCTAAGCAATGCTCTGCTCCAGCATCTGGGGAATGGAGTCAGCCACCCTGCCGGGAGGCTCCCCTTGCACTTACTGTAGATAGTGCAAGAGGCACAGCAGAAAACCAGGGAGAGACAAACTCTTTGGCATGAGGGAGAGCACCAAACTAGCAGTCACCTGTGTTTTCCAGGAGGTACTTGAGGGAGCACTCAATGGCAGTGAAGAAGCCATCCAGGACTATCTCATCTACATAATCCACATAGACTTTCCAGGCATCAGATGCTGGGTCTGCAAGTAAGAGGCTCTGGTTTTCCTGGAGGAAAAAGAAGATGCCTTCAAATACAGCAGGTCGGATTCTGTCCCACCAAGAGAGCTGCCCACAGCTAAGAGAACATGGGTACCTGCCTCGTGGAGGGCTGGAAAACCAGACAAACAGGCGTTGCTGGCAGTTTGCTTTTCCTGTCAACGGCCGCTTCTCAGGTAAAGATTTTGGAGGGGGATTTTTCCTCTGAGTTGGGTCTGAAAGCCTGATGCACGAGTCCCCTCTAGTGGCCACAAGAGCCAGGACTGGGAGCCAGGTTCCTTCGCTGGGCTGCAGCTGAACTAGGGGTCCCCGGGTGCTCAACCAGCAGCCCCAGAGTACACAGCCACACCAGCTCTCTCATCAAAGCAATCGTTAATTAACACTGGGTAAGATTTTCAAATGAGTTCAGGAAATTAATCTTAAAGTAGAACAGCTCTGGACATTTTCACCACAGCTAAGAGACACGAAAAGCCAACAAAAAAAACTTGGGGAAGGTCCCCCCTTACCTTCAGCAGCAAGTGAATCCTCTGCCCAGAGTCTCTGACAAGGCTGTAACGCGTTTCCAGACAGTTCTGACAGTCCTCTAGGCTTAGCAATGACTCCTTTTTACCATCTTTCCTCTCAAATACAGGCGACACCCATGACTGCACAATGGCCTGGATCTCCTCAACATTGTTTTTGGCTTTTTGTATCCTCTGCTCGAGGTCCTGAATATCACCCATCACCACAGAAATGTGATCTGAGGCACCTGGTAAAAAATGAGATGATTGACTACTTGTTTTCAGAGCCAATGGGCCGAGCTCTTGTGTACTCTTAATATCAACTTTTCTCCGAAGTCTCATGTTTCTCATCCACTACTAGAGCAAGAGAATTAGCACATCAATGAACAGAGCCACTTCTAGCCCTCTCCCACTGCAAGAAGCCCAGTTACAGAGAGCTGCAGTGCTGCTTTCTGCCAGGAGCACCATGACGATGTCTGATGCTTCCCAATTCCCTCTACCTACCCTTTATTTCCCACTTTCTGCTACTGGAGAGAGCAGCACAGGAAGGATGAACATCACTAAAGCAGGGACCTCACATCCATAGCTCTAACACACGGGTTGTCCCAGCAAATGCTGCATTTAGATGTAGGGAACTTGGGTTTCGTCCACAGGAAACATCCCTTTATCAGGGATTGTTATTAAAAACATCTTTATTGTGCAATGGAGAAACAGGTGTTCAGGTTGAGGACTTCTTCACGTGTTCCCAAGGGAGGACACTTGTGCCTGTTCAAACCACAGGCTGCTGACAGAAATATATATTCAACCTGAGAGCTGTTTGCTTTCGCCAAGAGAAAACAAATTGTCGTCCTCCGTTCTGCTTTGCAGATAAAAATTGATGAAGCAAGAACACTGGTTAAATCATCTCAAAGTCACGGTGCACAAAGCCCATCCCTAGCTGCAGCATTTCATCCTTCTGGGAAAGATAACAAGGTGGCCCTGTCTCTCACTGGGACAAGCCCATCCCAGTTCAGACGGCTGGGTCAGGGGTTCTCATTCTCTGCCAAGCTGGGTGAAAAAGCTCAGGGCACTGGCAGGCAGCCACACAATGGGTCACTTGGACTGGGATGGGGCAGGTCAGCACCAGCAGGGAGCAGGAGCTTCAAGCCCAGCATTGCCAGCTCTTGCAAGCCCAGATCTTGTCATGTCCTTGGCAGCATTGCCTACAGGGCAGCCTGTCCTCCCCAAAAGCCCACACTGAACCTGAAGGGAGCAGGATCCTGTCCAAAACCCCAGTAGAACAAGGGAATGTGGCAATGAGCAGGGAAGCTGAAGGGTGCTGGTTTTCACCTCCCCAGTGCTGGCTCTGCTGGAAGTCACCTGCCCGACTGGGAACTTGCAGTTGGGAGCCAGGTAACAGAGGTTGAACATAGGTAGGTTATGATAAGAGCCAAATGCATGCACCTTTCCCCTCTAACACAGAACTAGCTCACCATCCATCTTCCAGTTCAGTGTTTCTTCTGCCTCTCGCAGCTTCAAGTCAATATCCCGCAGATTCCCCTGTATTAGGGGGTATTCGACCTCCAGAACTGTCTTCAGGACTTTGTTGTATCTGTTCACCATCAGCTCCAAGTTGGTCACCATGTGCTGGTATGATTCTTTGGAGGAATAGATTTCTGCTGCTTTCGCTGGTATGGTTTCCATGTAGCTACCAGACAGGTACCTCACCTCCCTCAGCACGGAAACCAGCTGGAGAAACAAGGTAGAGGGTTGAACACGGGACATTCCTCCCCATTTACCTGGCAGATACTCCCAAATCAATTCTGAGTATCTTCAGGGATTCCTGCTGTGTTTTTCACAAAACAACATGCTCTGAAAAGGGCCTGGATACCCTCTAGTCCACAAAAATTCTATGCCTTTGATCTTTGCCTCTGGTTTTCTTCCCAACCAAAGACAGACAGCTCTGTCAACTAACCAGCCAGAGTTTATGCAGCATCTAAAAAGCCCTGATGATCTCTGGTCCTCTCTGCTATCCTCTGAGATTGGTACAAGAGCTGGAAACAGGCATGCTTAGCACATGACAGGCTCCAAATCCCATCACCAGGGTGAAGGACAGAAAACATCCCCTGGAGCCATTTGGCTCATCTTAGCAAGGTGCTTCCAAGGAGATGGACAAATTCTTTGACTGATGGCCAAGCCTGAATGAGCTCTAAAACCTAATCGCTAACTGCAGTGTGTCCCAGGGAACAGGGGAAGCTTTTGATGCCAACATTTCCCGGAACCCAGAGATTCGGCACCTCCACAGCAAACGGCATTTTTACAGTTGACAAGACCCTGGCTCCAACCAGGCCCCAGATGCTTTCAACCCATCTATACACTCTCCTGGCTTGGACTTGTGCTTCTGCTTTGAGCAAGGTGGATAGTCAACCCTCCCTGTGCTGGATATAGGCTACAGGAGAGCTCTGGGGGACAGAGAAAAGATCTTACACCTGCTATAAGCCTCACAGTCCACAAGAAAGGAAATCCAACAGCTGCAATACTGAGGTAACAAAACAAAGCTTTCTTAGGGTTTTTATATCCTTTCCAGAAGCTCAGATTTCAGGTAACTATAACACAAATGCACCTCTGGAGATGACAACCCAACACTCCCCACACCAGTATCAGATCTCTTCTGGAGATGTTGATACCAGTTAAGCACCAAGCTACTCAGGAACTTTCTACTTAAAGCCAGTCGCAGAATTTGCTCTGCTTAAACTGTAAATCAAATATCATATTTTACCAGGAGACAGAGCTCACAAAGAGGATGGTAAATTCATGTCACCCATCACAGATGGGGTTCTGCACACCTCAACAGATCTAGCACCAATCCCATCAGACTCCTGCCCACTGTGGGGCATCGGTTGGAGTCATGCCCAAGTGCAGCCAGGACAGATAACTGGCAGCAGATTTTACCTGGCGATCAAAATTGACTGTAATCAGTTTGGTTTCTGGATCTCGCTGGATGAGCGGTTGAGTAAGGCTGTACTGGGATTTTTCAGAGACTGACTGGGACCAGTCTCCATAAAGTTTTTCCTGATAACTGCAAGGAAAAATAAACCACCATGTCAGTACCAAGCCAGCAGACAGAGGCATATAAACAAAAGAAAGCCAAGTCCACTTCTTAGGACTTGAGAACAGGAACGAAGATTAAAAAACATCCATGCTATCTCCAGCCCTGCCTGAGTCACCACTCACCTGTCAAGCAGCTGGATCATTTCTTCATACTTCTGTATCGCTCTTCGTCCTTGCATGGAGTCCAGGCAGCTGGTGCTACAACAGACAAGCTCAGCATTATGTTAGCTCTGTGAGGCTGTGGTCTGTGTTTACCCTTCCCAAGAGAGCCCATAAGTTTGCAGGTACCTTCTAACCAATTTGAGACCTTGGATTTCACTCCCACCACATCACCGAAAATCCCTTTGCTGCCCAAAGGTTGCCCAAGCCCCAGCAAACGCTTTCTCGGGTGCTGCAGCGCAACCTGCAAAACGGGAACCACATCCTGAGGGAAAAAGGGCTCAGAGCTGCTGGAGGAAGCTTCACACCTTGTATCTGAACAAAGCACAGCAGCCTCCACTTCCCAGCCAGCTCTCATCTCCTTCATTCATCATCCCAGCGCAGCTTTGACTGGGGGGTAACACTTCTCCAAGCCCATCCACAATAACAAGCATTCCTACGACAAGTGTTCCAGCTCTAGCTTCTTTCCTTGATCTTGGGAGATTTCTCCATTGTTTAATGCTGAACAAGTTGTCTTCTGCCCAGTCAAGTCCTCATCTGTTCATCAATCTGGAAACCCAGCTTCATCAACCCTTCTTAGATGAGCCCTGTCTAGCACCTCCCTGCCCTTCACAGCTCAGAAGATGCCAGAATCAGGGCTTGCAGCTCAGGCCTGGGCTGCTCCCAGTTTGGTCCTGAAGCACCTGCCAAATGGGATTGCAGCGGGAAAGGTGCTGATACCTCTTTAAATTGCAAGCCAGGACTATGCCTAAAAGCTGAATAGCCCATCTACTATCCCACTGTGCCTCTTAACCACTTCAAAACAAATCCAGCTAATGAGCTTCTGACAAAAATGATCACAGAGAAGCTGAAAAGCACCAGTGCAATCACTTCACACCTCTTTGACCGAGAATTATTCTAGCTATAACCATTGGATAATGTTTAACACAAAGAAAATCAGATTGATTAGGGAGAAAATATCAAGACGGCCATAAAGTGACTTAGGTAGAACAGACACGCACAGATGTGTGATGCGCCTGAGGTGATCGAAGAGCACCTGGATTTGCGCTCGCAGCTCCCGAGCCCAGCACAGCGCTCCAGCTACTGGTGGCATGTTCTTGTGCACAGGGGCTGATCCTGAGGACACATCAAACCAGCATTAGACTGAACGCTGAACCTGTAATCCCAAAGAGAGACTGACAGAAAATCATCTGTACAAAACCACTCAATCCCGGCTTCCTTCTTTAAATCCCAGTACCTGCTACACTGATATAGCTCAGTGGCCAGGACAAGTCTCCTAGTGCCTCTAGACCTTCAAAATAAGGACCTGAGATCAAAGGTGAAGCCCAGCATCTGTTAGAAGTGATACAGAGGCATCCTTTGCCTGGGATGCACTCCCTGCTCCCCAGGAACACTGACATAGGGATTTCTGACCACAGTTCTGCCCATTTTATCAAATCCTCACAGATCAATGCCCCCCAAATTCATAGCAAATGATGGAATCATCATCCATTCATTTCTCAATTCCCACTGTTAACCTGCACTGTTTCTAGAAGCACTGCCTCTTCCAGAGTCGCCTGGTTCCTGTACAGAATTTCTGAGGCAAGGAAATGGAAAGACACACTCAAATCCTCATACTCTGATAGAAGTCTCCCCTCTCAATCTTATGTCAATGTTCACAGGAACTAATAAACCTGGAAGGGCTGATTAAATCCTTGGTAACAAAGTCAGACTTGCACACTTTGCATTACAGCATTACAAGCAGAATGCAATAAATACATGTTGCAGAGCACATGAGTGGGTTTGGAAGCACCATGGGGTGTTCAGGGCAGTGCATAAGCATGGAAAGAAACCGCTTGTTACAGCCTTGCTTGGGGAAAAGCTCAGCATGCGTCTTGATTCTGAGGCACAAATCACGCACACAGATTTAAAGAAGGATATTCCCCCCCAACAGAATATTTGCTTTAATACTAAGAACAGAGCTTTCCCAGGCATCTCCATTTCCACTAGGAACTACAGAGGCTCAAAACATTTGCAGTTTGGGAAGTTTTGGGTTACTTATAAAAAGCAAATAATTTTCCCTCCCCCCCCAAATTAATCTAAATCCAATTTCCTGTAAAATCAATTTTCCTCAGCACATGCCACCCACCGAGCTCCAGCTCTGCCTGAATGTGCCTGGAATAGATCAGTTTAGCCTGGTCCAAGGCACTGCTGAACATGCTGATGAGGACAGAGTATTTGCCAGCAGCATCTGCAGCGATTATCGGTCTCTCCAAAAGGCTCCTGAACATGCACAGCAACTGCAGGGGCAAAGAAGCAGGGAAATAAAGGGGAAAATATTCACAGGCCTGACTTCTGCAGAGATGTCCAGTGGGATCTTCCTCCCTAGAACCCAGTCATCTGCATTGATGGGCACTTTAGAAATGAGAAATCTTTTTTTTTTTTTATCCTGCTTTTCCAAGTAGCCTTCCCCTTCATTACAGAGATGCTCAGCTTTTCGTGGGTGAATCATATTCCAACTGATGTTCTTCAAACGCTTCAAAATTCGCTATTTTTTTCCAAAAGCCTTAGAAAGATAAATACTACTGCTTTTTACAGGCTTTCCTACAAATGCTTATCTTGAACTTTTTCAGAAAATATCATTCACTATTTCTGAAAGAGAGAATAATTGGTAAACAAAACAGCTCTGTTTCTAGAAAACCTCAGTTTCCAAAATTGAAATACATCTGTGTATTAACAGATTCATATTCATAGAATCATTTAGGTTGGACAAGACCTTTAAGATCATTGAGCCCAACCCTTAACCCAGCACTGTTATTTGATTGACAGGAAATGTTAGGAAAATAATGATCCAGCAACATCTGCTGGCAGCCCAGAAGGCAAACTGTACTCTGTGCTGCCTCAAAAGAGGCGTGGCCAGCAGGGTGAGGTGACTCTACCCCTCTACTCCACCCTCACGAGACCCCACCTGGAACCCTGCGTCCAGTTCTGGAATCCCCAACATAAGAAGGATATGGAACTGTGAGAACAGGTCCAGAGGAGGCTACAAAGATGATCCGAGGACTGGAGCACCTCTGCAATGAGGATGGGCAGAGAGAGTTGGGTTTGTTCAGCCTGAAGAAGAGAAGGCTCTGGGGAGACCTTAGAGCAGCTCCCAGTACTGAAAGGGGCTCCAGGAAAGCTGGGGAGGAGCTTTTTTTACGAGGGGGAATGGCTTTAAATTGGAAGGGGGAAGATTTAGACTGAACATTAGAAAGAAACTCTTCACAAAGAGGGTGGTGAGGCTGTTACTGGTCCAGATTGCCCAGTGAAGTGGTGCCTGCCTCATCCCTGGAGGTTCAAGGCCAGGTTGGATGGTGCAGAACTACTCCCAAAGTTACAGCAAACTGACTGCTGCCAGCTCTGTGGGTTGACATTTCGCAAGGGACCCACACACCTGAGCATCACAAACCAAGACCAACCCCAAATCTATAAGTCTCATTGTCTCAATGTCCATTTCTATCAGCAAACACCAGCTCTGGGTGCCTGTAAGGCCTGCCCTGTGCTCATTCTCACTGAAGAAAACTGTAGGTATCCCTATTTCCATTCTGCAGGACACTGCATTTTGCAGACAAACCTTGAAGGTAGGCTCCAAGCCCGAGGCATCATCGAAAGCCTGTATGAAAACTGTGCCCAGCCGGCGGTCGATGTCTTCTACTTTCTGCTGGAAATTGAAAGCATCTTGCTCAAACTCCTGTGGGAAAGCAAAACACAGAGCTGTGAGGCTGCGAGACTGCACTGAGAAGGTATTTACAGCCTTGTGATCCAGAGGTCTTTTCTTTTTCAACGTTAACCAAACCATTCTTCCGGCCAACCTTCATCCACTGCAGCACAGCAAAGCCTCATAGGGTGCAAGGGCATTTCTGTACTGTCCCAGGGCTGAGATCATGGCCCTCTAGGATGGATCCATTGGTCCCAAAAGCCAACAAGCACCAACTTCAGCCTAGAGGCATGATGGACTAATTTTGCACCCTCTGCCCCACTACTAGGCCTGAAGACTACATTAGCATTCAGAAAACTCACAGAGGCACCTGCTGAGTTCCAAGTCCAATCTACTTTCAGGCCCAAATAAGCCTGTGGATTTGATCATGATTTGGCTCTAAGTGGGGTAACAGTAAAGGCAGCTTCAAAACACTGGCACAGGTTGCCCAGAGAGGTTGTGGAGTCCCCACCCTTGGACGTATTCAGTCTTGAAGATATTTAAGATAACTGGTCATAGTCTTGCTCTAGCTGAGCCTGCTCTGAGCAGGGGAGGTGGACTATGTGATCTCCAGAGGTTCTTCCAACCTTAAAAGTTCTGTTTCTGCAATTTCCATTGTCTCCTGGCAGAGCTTTTCTTGTTCCAGTTGTAAGAAGTCATCTGAAGCTCAAGAGTAAAATCTAGGTTTGTTTTCCTACAGGTAAGAGGGTTCAAATCAAAGCTTGAACTTGACAAAGTGGGAGGCTTTGGTCCTTCTCTCCTAGCTTGGACAAAACCGCTAGAAATTACAGTATATGTTTCTTTTCTGAAAGGAAACAGCTTTATCTCTTATTGCTGCTGAGCTCCAGCAGAAGCAGACACCATATTTTGGCTAAGGAAGATGCTCTAGAAAGTAACAGAGCGTGCAAATCTCAAGCACTGAAAGAACCAAGTATGATTCCAACTCACACAAAAGGCCATGGGGTCACTGAAACCAAGCCAGCTCCTGCAGAGCCACTGTCACTGCTCTTCCTGTACCCTCTTCTCTCCTGATCGATAGGTGACACAGAGGAAGCAACTTTCAAGCAAGATCCTCTCAGGCAGCACTGGGGACATGCCACCCACTGCAGAGATGTACCAGAAACCATAGGAAGCAAAAGGTTACCTTCCAGGTGAACGTCTGCCATGAATGGCTGCCCCACAAACAGAGCGAGACTGGAGCTCCTCACCATGGGGCTTCCCTATGGCCACTCCAGTTTTAGCACCCCCTTCTCTAGACATGTGGACAGATCTAACCACATCCTGCCCACCAGACGCAGCAAACTGAGCCCAGGGCAAATGAGACAAGCAGCAGAAGATCCTCTGAGACCAGACACAATTTCAGAGCACAGGCCCCTTCAGAAATGCCATTCCCACCCTTCCTCCATAGCTCACTTGGGCTTCTTAGGATCAAAGCCAAGAGAAAGATCTTCTGAAGAGACAGTAAGGAGGCCCATGACGCTTTTGCGACCCTGCTTGTATGACATGCTGGTGTGAACATCTGATCCAGCTGACCACTGACCATCACCCAGAGGGATTGGAATATTCCTTTAATTAAAGTAGTACTGATAATAAAGCATAGAATCTTTGAATTCTGAGAGCACCAGATGCCATGCATGCATCTAGACAAGAACAGACACCCCCAGATATCACCCTCATCAGGCAAGCTAAACACCAAAAGCAGGAAAGCAAAGAGATGTGGACACAGACACAGCTCACACACATCAGCAGGCACTACATACAGGGGAAGCTTGTGTAAAAGGAATGGAAATCAAGGTCTTCCATTTGCAATGGTCTAAGGTTCCAAGCTAAACATAGCCCCACAAGAACTCTGAAATTCCTGCCAGAAAGGCCAACAGCTCCCTCTTCCCTGCAGTGACTTATTAGGTCATAACAGAAGGAAGAAGGAGCTGTGAAGAAGTCAGCAGGACTGCACGTAAGTTAGGGCTCCATCGTAGATGAAGCTGCTACTCTGGAAAAAAGCACACGTTGCGGATGTTCCCACAACCTGGTCCCACCTACCATGTTGTTCAGGTCAAGACAGTCATAGGTTCGCTCTGCAAACACTTTGTACATCTCCTGGAATTCCTCATATATGTCCAGCACCTGCTGGCGCAGGCTCTTCCCTTTAATCCCGCTGAACTCAATCTTTTCCAGCTTCATCATGTCTAAGGCAGTTAGCAGGATATCCTTCAAAGCCAACAGAAACACTCACAGTTCAAGATGTTGACAAAAGAGGACAACAGTTGTCACAACACAAAGCTGCATTTGCTGCTGTCCCTAAGGATCTCTCCAAGCACAATGTTGGTTCTATGATTCTATAGGCAAGAAGCCAAATTTTAGAGGTATCAATCAAGATATCTCTGATGTTTACAGGTACCTGAACTGTCCAAAGCTCCTGCTCAGTCAAACCTCCATGTGTCCAGGTGGGTGTTAACAGACCCTACCCAGTCAGTCTTCTCTGCTGAGATGGGTACATGGGTCCTTCCCTTCGCATTCCCTGCCGCCTGGCAGTGCCTGACCCGTTGACACTACCTCTCAGGAAAAGGCTTCATTCAACCAGCTATGGCAGCAGCGCTGGGCAGCCCAGCCACCACCCCACCCCAGCTCTTTGTTTGGGTAGGACTAGGCTAGGTAGGTCCTAGTCTTGCTCTAGCAGGGGACCTACCAGCAGAGAGCAGACCCATGCCCTGGCATCAGGTGAAGCTACAGAAAGTGAAGATGCCAGCAAGTGAGCTCATGACTGCAGAGCTCTCCTGAAGGGCTGCAATGCTTTAAGACCAGAGCCTCACCTCCACCATTTCCAGTCTCTTCAGGAAGCTGTCCAGCCTTGCAAACACTATTCCAGCATGGAAGTCCCACTCCTTCACTTCTTGGCATGGTTCATAATATGTGTGCAGTTTTTCCCTTCTCTCCTCAAACTCCTCTTTGAACTCCTTGAGGATGCTGAGCACCATTTGCAGCTTGCCCAGGCTTTCTTTCATCTCCCCTTTCAGAAGGTCTTCGGGAGACAGATACACTCGGGCCTGGAAGAGCAAAATCACACCTGAGAGGTCACTTCTGCAGTCACAGAAAGCAGTGACTTCTTGCACGAGTATGTTTGAACCTCCCTCTCAAATTAAGAATCACTCTCTCAGGGAAAGATAGGAGAAAGGAGAAGAGAGAGGACTTCCATAAAACAATTTCCCTCGGCAAACACAGGCATCAGGGCCACGCACCTGCTGAATGAGAAGGTTGCAGATTTCCTGGAGCAGCACGACTATCCGCATGGGCACGTTGTAGTGCTTGGAGCTGACCCAGATCAAACACACCACGTGGAGCAGAGGGACCAGGAAAGGCTTCACTTCACTGAACTCAACTGTCTCTATATTCTCCAAGTGGCACTTGAGGGGCATCAGGTGCAGGTGAATGTCCTGTGCTTCAGTCAAAGCTGTGGTAAGAGATGAGAGAAGTGGGAAGAGATAAGTGCTGAGATATATCAAGCATGTTTGGTTACAAGCTGAATGCTGGCCTCACCACATCAGATGGAAAGGTACCTGGGAAAATAAACAACCCTGACAAGAAAAAGCACATTCACCTACCTGCATGTGAAAGATTGCTCACCTTGACCACTGCTCACCTACAGCAGCAACCAGAACAGGAAACAAACTGACATGAGGGTATGGGACAGGGAGCTGGGACAGGGCTTTGTGCAGGGGCTGAGGCCATAACTGTTAAATGAGTTGTGGGGAACGCGCCCATCAGCACCCAAAATACAGAGTTGCCATCACCGTGAGCAGCTAGAGGCCATGCTATATCACATCATGGGCTGTATAGCAACACTGGCTAATTTTCACTCATGTTTGGCTTAGCAGCCCCTTGCCTGGTGGCCAGATGGCCACAATCCCATTTGTGCTGACTGTAACAGCAAGCTACCTGATGTCCGAGTAGCTAAAAGCTTTAGCTTCACTTTCTACAGTTGTGAAGTTTTACCCTGAAGAGTGTGCAAGCATTAATAAATCCACATTCTCACTGTGCAATTAACAATAAGAGAAGTGATGGAAACGCTCAAATGGATATGAAAAATAACTCCCAAGGAAGAAGAAACTCCACTATTGACATCATCCTCCCAGGACATCCACCAGCCACATCATCCCAGCAGCAGGGAGGGCACAGCACCTGGGAAAAGGGACAGAGACTTCAAAACAGACACCCACAAATCTGAACCGTGTTGTAATAGAAATCAACAATTATCATCCAAATTATCCAATTAGGGTAAGTATTTAAGTGGATTAAACCCAAATATTTGTTGCATTTTGATCATACTCTGAAAGTATTAATTAGCCTGACAACGATCTCTTGGTTTCTTACAGAGGGGGTGTTTCTCTAGCCCACAGAAATTGCAGGGTAAAACGTGACACATCCCTAACAGATCAAATGTTTCCACACGAAGGGGTGCAGAGAAGCTTTATCTACCAGCATGTACGAAGTCTAAATGGTTTTGCCTTGCAGCTGGATTGAAGATGGACGTGAAGGGTCACCTGTGTCCATCTACAGAGGACAGAGAAGCAGGACTACCTTGTTTTCCGGTATGAGGTGAGTTTGCAGCATTTCCTTTTGCTGGAGTGAACTCCCCTAAGCTAAGTTCACCGAAAAAAAAATATGCATGTTTCATGATTAGGCTAGAGATTAGGGAGTTTTTCACACAGAGGGTCATTGGGCATTGGAACAGGCTGCCCAGGGAGGGGGTTGATTCACCTTCCCTAGAGGTGTTTAAGGCACAGGTGGACGAGTTGCTGAGGGACATGATTTAGTGTTTGATAGGAGTGGTTGGACTCGACGATCCGATGGGTCTCTTCCAACCTGGTTGTTCTATGATTCTATGATTCTATGAAGAAAGCCACATTTTTAAGGCAAAATTTTGCTTCATCTACGGGCAAAAAATGAACCTTCTTTGTAAATTTTCTGATGAATGAAATACGATAAAAAAAAGAAGTTCCCTACACTGTGAAATACAGTCTTGACATTTTCTGCTCAAAGCTCTCATCTTACTGCACTGTGCCAGACTGGCAACCCAGGGAGGGGAGAGGGCAGAGCTGTTGGTGCACCCCCACACCTGCAGGGCAGCCACAACACCTGCGTCCTCACAGCAATCTCTCCCTGGCCAAACCTCACAGCCCTGGGATGGCGTTACCGGACAGAGATGTGGGATGGGAGGCTGTGCTCCCCACACATCAGGCTCACCCCTCCCCAGGTAACAGACCCCTCCGCCTCCCTGCTGCGATACACAGCTCTGCCTCTGCCCAGCTCTGCCTGGATTCTACGCGTGACCTTCAGGAAGGGTCTGGCTCAACAGACCAGCAACCAGGCCTGTCCCTGCCTGGAAACAAAAGCATCAGATCAAGTGCAAGCAGCCCAGTTTAACTCCACGAACCAGAGGTGTCCAGGAACAAGGCTGCAGTCCTCATCATCACAGCAAACTGTGAAGGAGCAGTGCCATTACAGCCACATTGGGCTTGAACCCAGTAATGCCAGGCTATGAGCAAAGGCCAGAAGTCAACACCACGGTGGAGTTGCCCCAGCATCTCACCTGCCTCAACGTCCATAAGGATAGCTTCGAAGGCTGGGACGTAGCAGCTCTTGACCCTCTCCAGCATCTCCATCATGTTCCTGATCTTCCTCGTTCTCAGTTGACTGTAAATGGACTCCAGGTCATCACACCTACAGCAACCAAGACGTGTTACAAGCCCATGCTGGGGCAGCATCAGCTCACCATCACCCATTTCCCCTGGGCCAGATTCAGGATTTCTTCCAGCTACACATGGACCGAGTCCCAACAGTGAAAGGAAATGGAATAAGGCTCTGGCTGGAGGCATGGACAATCCCTAGAGGACAGAGATGGTGCTGGAGTTCAGCATGAGAGCAGCTCTGCAACTGGCAGGACACTGCTGAAAGAACCTTTGGTGTTTCTGCAGGCATTAGAGACTGTTCTCCAGCAGGCAGGGCTTTGCCCCGAGTTAGCCCAAACCAACACAGTACAAAGGTTTTCAAAGAGCAGGAGGAAATTCCACTCCCTGGTTGTTGAGCATCACCCATTTTTTCACAGAAAGTGTCACTGGGCACTGGAAGAGGCTGCCCAGGGAGGTGGTTGAGTTGTCTTCCCTGGAGGGGTTTAAGGTAGTAGTGGACAAGGTGCTGAGGGACACGGTTTAGTGTTTGATAGGAATGGTTGGACTCGATGATCCGATGGGTCTCTTCCAACCTGGTGATTCTATGATTCTAAGATATCTACACATTCTTTAAACAGATGAACAGGAGCCATCTGAGGTGCCCTGTTTTCAGAAGTCCCTATGGAAAAGGTGTCCATCAGCTCTCACTCCTGTAGCTGGTTCTTAGGGAACAGTGATGGAAAGAGCATTTTCAAAATTATTCCCTTGAGATGTAGCATCTGTGCTGGGGCCAAGTTAAAGCATAGTCAGGTGCCCAGCAACCTCCCAAACACCATGTAGGTCATGAATATTTTATATGCAAGAGCAATTTTCCATAGCTCAATCTCTACAAGATCCTGGGGCAATCTGCTCTTCTCAACTTGTAGAAGCAGCAGCTCTATCACCAACCTTGGCCCTCCACCCAAAACCAGCATCAGTGACCACCACGCCATGCCCAGGCTACTCAGGGTACCTGTTCTTCCAGAACTCCAGTTCCACCATTGGGTTAGGGTTGCTGCCTTGCAGGAGAGGCTCAGAAGACTTTTTCTTCAGCGCTTCCTGGATCTGGTAGCTCCAATCTATGATGGCCGACTCAGTGGCATGGATAAGAGATTTATCTATCGGCCCCAAGCTGCAGGAAACAGACCACATTGTCTACCTTGCTTTCCACTGGTTGCTGTGCCTTGCTCAGTCAGATCTACTTCAAATGGTCCCACAAGCAGCTGGATTTCACATCTCAGCTTCACGTTTTAAAATCACCAAACAATCAAAATCCCTAAAATCCCTTAAATTGTTTAAATACAGGAATTACACCTTGGAGAAAATGGATGAAGCTCTGCAGCAGTGTGGGCAACAGTCACAGCCAGTCACTGTCACATGCACTCGGGGTGAGGGTCCGACATGGAAAGCTGTACCTCCAGCGAGGCTCTCGCTTCCCTTATTGCCTTCCCTGAATCCATTCTATCTCGCACAGTCATTAACTCATTTAATCACTGAGAAGCTAAACAAAGTGGGCTGGCAGTGTCTTGGAAGCTGTAACTTCTCACACAATCCCACCCACATCACATCCTCTCTGAGGAGGGATTAATTCCACCGTACTCACTAATACATCTCCTGAGGTCCTGCAGGTGCAAGCACGCAGCCCAGACACTATGGAGACAATCTGCACATGCATCTGCCCCTATGGACCCTCCAGATTCAGTTATTTTGGACTGTGCTACAACAGCCTAACTCCTTCCACCCTCAGCTTCAGGCACCATCCTGGCTTCTTGGAAGAACCAGGGTGCAAGCTCCCCCCAGCTGCAATGTGAGCATCCTGCCAGATATATCAGTTAGAAAAGGGCAAGGACTTCTCAGCTGCTGGACATCTTGAAGGATAAAGACTGGCTGCACGTGGAGTTCAGCCTCCTGTGACCACCACCCAGAGATCCAGACAAGAGCATCAAGTCAGTTTGCAAATGACATAAAGTTGTGGGGAAGTGTTGATCTGCTTGACAGAAAGAAGGCTCTGCAGAGGGAGCTAGGCAGGCTGGATCGATGGGCCACGGCAAACCGAATGAGGTTCTAAAGGCTCAGTGCCTTCAGCTGGGTCATAAAAAAAGGCAGAGCAAAACACACCAGTCTGGGCAGTCTGGATGGGCAGCAGATGACTGCAAGCAAGAAGAGTCTCCATGACAGAGAAGGAGGATCCACAGAAGATACAGCACATGCATCAACAGGAGAAAACCCAGTGGAGAGCAAGGGGTGATACTCACGATTTCTTGTTTTCCAGATCAATGTCCTCAATTCCCTCCAAACCAGCTGGAAGAGGCAGCAAGGTTTTGCCCTTTACTTGTCCAACAACCTTGAAAACTGTACTTTTTAGTCTATGGACATGTCGTATAATATCTTGTGACACCACTTGTGGCCAGCCCTGATGGTTCTTCTTGTTCGTCAAGATGGGCACAATGACCTATGGCAGGAGTCATGAAAGAGCAAAGGAGAAAAAAATGCTGCAGGAGATGGGCAGGTCACCAGGCTCCAAAGTCCTTGCTTGGCCAATCCTGGAGACCCATATTCATTGCTGCTGTGTGAAAAGAGGGCATATGACAATAAACGGGCCTCTCTACAGGCCTACTTTGTGTACGAGTGCATCCTCTCTGTCAAATTCAAGTGGCTGAGAAGGGTGGAAGCCAATAAACCGAGCAGCCACATCCTCTGGCTTTCCCAGCCTCTCATACCTGCAACCAGAGAAAGCTCCATAGGCTCCTGACCCCTTGCCCTCACAACGCCTCCTGGTGCTTGCTCCCCTTTCCAGTGTCAGTGGGCAGGGGAGGTGCATTCCCTTCAGCCATCGCAAGAGTTTGAGTGCGAGAAGCACACAAGGTCACCCCTGCCATAATCACAGCTCAGCTGCGCTTCCTCCTGGATAAAGAGACAGTTTTGGTGTCTCAGTTCCTGATGTCCCAAATAACTCACAGAGAGTTTGACACATGCTGTTCATTTCACAGGACAAAGTCTTCAAAGCCTGACCTAGAAACCCCAGAGAAGAGACACTGCAAGATGTGTTTGCTTTCTGCAGAGCAACGCACGTCCCCAGCCTTAGGAAATTCGAGACCCTTTTCACCTCCATGTAGACCCATCCTGATCTCCTGACCTCTCTGTTTTCCTTGAAGTCATATTTGAGAGGGACACAGGACCAAAGACAGGCACAATCCGCTCCCTACCCAAATATCACCTTGGTCTGCAAGGCTGGGGGGAGAGGACAGCCTGCAAACAGGCAGTTGAAATGCACAATCCCAACTGCTGAAGGCAGCCGGAAAACAGTATCTAACGGGATCTGCTGAAGGGGTTCCTACCCCTAAATCTGTCTGCAGCAGATGGTGTTTACAATGCCTATCATATGCTACCTGCCACCACTTACAAACAAGGACAGAACTGCTGTTCGTGCAGACTTACCAAGACCACGGGGCCCATCAAACATCTCAAAACAAAAGCTGCCTGTGTCCATAACACCATAGCCCACAAAACAAAGATAACCCAGCCTAGCAACCTGTTCTTGGGAATCCAGTCTATGGGTCACCATCTTAGCATACCAACAGCACCACGAGAGCTTCTCAAAGTAAGCAGCTCCTCTTCCTTCCTATTACAGCCTCACTGCAGAGACTTCTCCAGGTCACAGGCATTTAGAAACCAATTGAGACAATGCTGTCTGGTTCAGGCTACTGAGAGAGTGCGCTTGAACCTCTGGAAGATCCCTTTGGGAAAACATCAGTCTACATGAAGCAATGGGACACTCAGCTCCAGGCTCCTTCTAAACACCAGTAAGTACTCTTTCATTGTGAGGATGACCAAGCACTATTACAGGTTACTCAAGGCGGCTTTGGAGGCTCCATCCTGGGAGATACTCAAAAGCTGCTGGTACACAGTCCTGTGCAAGAAATTAACTACAAGGTGTCCCTTCCAGCACCTATTAAATTTGCAGCTATAAGTGAGAATGGAATTAGTGTAAAACAAAGACCACCTTTGGCAACATAAGTGTAATCAGGAAATGGCTGTGGAAACTGTCTTGTTCTGTCTTGTTTAAGGCACAGGTGGATGAGGTCCTGAGGGACATGGTTTAGTGTTTGATAGGAATGGTTGGACTCAATGATCCGGTGGGTCTCTTCCAACCTGGTTATTCTATGATTCTACTGCTGGGTGATTCTATTATATGGATCAGTCACACAAGGACAAAACCATTAGACAGGCCCAGAGCTGATGTGGATAAGGATTTCATAGAATCCTAGCATCATGGAACGGTTTGGGTTGAAAGCGACCATTCAGACCCCTGCCCCTGCCATGCAGGAACACCTCTCACTGGATCAGGTTGCTCAACACCTCATTCAGCCTGGTCTTGAACCCCTCCAGGGATGGGGCAGCCACCACTTCTCTGGGCAAGGAAGGTGCTTTAAATGAATTTTTGGAGGTTTAAATGAATCCTAAAGGGCATGGTGGGCCAGGAAGTGGTGAAGGCCAGGGATAAGGGCACAAGCAGATACCTGGGGGAGGCCAAGGAGCCTGTTTACCAGAATAGAAATCTGTGTGAAAGGCACAGAATCATAGAATAGTTTGGGTCAGAAGGGACCTCAAAGCCCATCTGGTTCCACCCCTGCCATGGGCAGGGACACCTCCCACGGGATCAGGGGCTCCAAGCCCCATCCAACGTGGCCTGGAACACCTCCAGGGATGGGGCAGCCACCACTGCTCTGGGCAACCTGGGCCAGGGCCTCCCCAACCTCACAGCAAAACATTTCTTTCCAAGATCTCATCTCAGTCTCTCCTCTTGCAGCTGAAAGCACTTCCCCTCATCCTGTCCCTGCCCTCCCTCATCCAGAGCCCCTCCCCAGCTTTCCTGGAGCCCCTTTCAGCTGCTCTAAGCTCTCCCCTCAGCCTCCTCCAGGCTGCACAGCCCCGACTCTCCCCGCCTCATGCCGGTGGTCTCCTCCGGAAGCTGCAGCAGCTCCATGTCCCCGGGCTCTGCCCTCACCTCCTCCACCAGGACCGCGAAGTGCTGCAGGAGCCCTGCGGCCGAGTCCCCGCGGGGCGGCAAGAGGCTGAAGGCGGCTCTGGGCCGGGGAGGGGCTGCCCCCGGCTCCCGCCCCCCGGGCGCTCCCCGCCGGCCCAGCATTGCCCCCGGGGGCACCGCGGGGCCCGGAGCCGCCGCCGGAGCCTCCTCCTGCTCCTCGTCCATCGGCCGTGTTTGCGGGAGGAGCCGCCGTCGCCTTGGGGACCCGAGGAGCCGCCCCGAAGCGCCACGGAGACGCCTCGCAGCGAAACAGCTTCGAGCGGTGGAGTCGTTTGCTTGGGAAACACCTAGAATTTCATAGAATCACCAGGTTGGAAAAGACCCACAGAGTCCAAAATTCCCATCAATCACTAATGGCCTCAAGCTGCACCAGGAGAGGTTCAGGCTGGACATCAGGAAAAAATATTTCACAGAAAGGGTCACTGGGCACTGGCTGAGGCTGCCTGCTCTTCTCCAGGCTAAACACCCCCAGCTCTCTCAGCCGTCCCTCATCAGGCCTGTTCTCCAGCCCCTTCACCAGCTTCATTGCTCTTCTCTGGACTCGCTCCAGAGCCTCAACATCCTTCTTGTAGCGAGGGGCCAAGAACTGACCACTGAACCGTCAGGGAAATATCCAGTCTGAACCTCCCAGGCACAACATGAGGCCACTACCTCTGGTGCTATTTCCTAGAACTTCAGAGAAGAGACCGGCATCCACTTACCTTGCCCAGAAGCCAGGAAGATCGGGAGCAAAGCCCCAGCTCAGTTTTCCACAGGTCCCTTTCACCACCCGGATCATGTTGCTCATCAACCACCTGCTGCACTGGCACATGTGCTGTACTTGCTTTTCACTGAGACCTTTACAAATAAGTGGTTCATTATCTTCTCTCTTTACCTTCTCCTTACCCCTGCACCACCCAGGGGCTGCTTCTCACCACAGCTGTAACCATGCCCTCCCCATCACCCTATTTGCATCTGCACCACAAACACACACTCACTTCATAGAATCATGGAATAGCCTGCACTGGAAGGGACCTCAAAGCCCATCCAGTTCCACCCCTCTGCCACGTGCAGGGACACCTCCCACTGGATCAGGGGCTCCAAGCCCCATCCAACCTGGCCTTGAACACCTCTAGGGATGGGGCAGCCACAACTTCTCTGGGCAACTTGAGCCAGGGCTTCCCACCCTCACAGGAAAACATTTCTTCCTAAGATCTCATCTCAATCTCCCCTTTTTCAGCTTCAAACCCTTCCCTCTTATCCTGTCCCTGCACTCCCTGATCAAGAACCCCTCCCCAGCTTTCCTGCAGTCCCTTTCATACTGGAATCTGCTCTAAGGTCTTCCCAGGGCATTCTCTTTTCTCATCTTTCCACAGCTCCTTCCTATTCCCAAAAGCCCAGCAGACCGATTTTTGTAGGACTCAGCTGTACCCATTACCCAGTCTCCTCAACAAAAGATGTTTTGCTGCCAGTTGGCATTTTTATTTTCCGTTAACTTAAAATGAAGTCTTGAATCTCTAATGTGTGGTCCTGCGCAGCACTTGGGGGCTCAGTGCCTTCATGTTCCCTCTAAAAATGAGCTTTATAGAAACAGGCAAAAGCTCCTCTCCCTCCTTCCACACACAGGCACTGCTTGGGGAAGGGAAGTAGCAAAGCTGACCCACAGAGAGCCTCAAGTGCTCCTCTTAACCTTTCTCACATCAGCCTGCTTTGTCAGCTTTCCTGTCCCTGACATCCAGGACTGGGATCTGCTCGAGGAAACACGTGGCTGTCTGCTCTGGGGACATTCAGAAGTCCCCACCAGTCATTACCAGCGTGAACTGACAGAAGCTAAGCTCCTGGCTGCAGGGTAGCAGAGGCAGGGATGATTTTGCTGGCATGAAACACAACCAGAAGAGGCCTGAGGCTCCAGCACCAGGGTGAGATCTCAGCCTTTATACAGATGCTGTAATGCAGAAACAGCCAACCCAGGTCATTCTCCAGAGCGATTCAGGTACTTGCTTCCCCTTCATTAGTAACCTAGACAAAACACAGCCTCCTGTAAGATGCCGAGTGGTTTATTCAGATTCTAAATAAAGGGTTTGGAAAACTGATCTTATGGGGAAAAAAAAATGGGCTGAGAAAACCATAATAAAATGGGAAAACAGCAGCATTTGCATCCCTAAATTAACCGAAAAAAAAATGGGTCCCATTTTACTGTGGAATTTCCTCCTAGGAGCTGGGTTCTAATACCTTGATACATTCTTCATAACCTGAGACCTGTTCTGGCAAACCCACAGCCCCTCAAGTGCTTCTCAAACCCGGTATCTTCCAAAGGTCACAGCTGCTGCTGTTAACACTATCAGTAGCTTCTAGCATAAAACCAAGCATTAAAACAGTTCAGAGGGAAGAACTTTTGCCTAAAGGAAAAGTGACACGTTGATTGGCGAGACCCAAGAACAGGAACCACATGGGCAGATACCGTCGGCACAACAACTCATGCTGCTAACAGCAGCTTGGTGGCTTCCGCCCACGGAGATCCACTGACGACCAGCAACCTCGGACACTGACGCCAGCCCTCTTCTCCCACGGTGTCCGTGGGCAGCCCCCTCAGCACCGCATGCTCCCAAGGCCTGTGGAGAGCAAGGCATCTCTTGCAGAGCAGAGCATTCTCAGCCTTGTTTCTTTCAGTTGACTGTTTTAAGCTTCTTGTTTGATAGTTCCTGATGGTTCTTGGCTTGTTTCCGTTTGTGGCACGGTGCTTCCTTGTTCTCCTCACCATTCAGTTTGTCCAACATTATAGCAGCCTCCTTCAGAAGGCGCATCTCCCGTTTTTCCTTCCGCTCCTCCATTTCTACTATATCATCTGCAAACAAAGCCTTCAGAGGCGGGATCAGCTTTGGGATGACTGGAAAGTCACCAAAACGTACCTGAAACACATCAGACACAGGAACACCTTCAATGAGTTTCCTTTTGTCTTCCCTCCTACCCTGACGGTTTTCACTTATTCAATGGCAAGGTACTTCCTTGCCCTCTGTGCAGCCCCTAGCACAGCAGATCCCTAACCTCGATGATGATTTTCAGCTGCATTTACACTAGGAAAGTCATCATTTTCAACCCCACAGATTCCACATGCTAAATTCTTTACAGATATTTCACATGAATCCTGTGTTCAGTTCTGGGCCCCTCACCACAAGAAGGATGTTGAGGCTCTGGAGTGAGTCCAGAGAAGAGCGATGAAGCTGGTGAAGGGGCTGGAGAACAGGCCTTATGAGGAATGGCTGAGAGAGCTGGGGGTGTTTAGCCTGGAGAAGAGGAGGCTGAGGGGAGACCTCATTGCTCTCTCCAACTCCCTGAAAGGAGGTTGTGGAGAGGAGGGAGCTGGGCTCTTCTCCCAAGGGACAGGGGACAGGATGAGAGGGAATGGCCTCAAGCTCCACCAGGGGAGGTTCAGGCTCGACATAAGGAAAAAATTCTTCACAGAAAGGGTCATTAGGCACTGGCAAAGGCTGCCCAGGGAGGGCGTTGAGTCACCTTCTCTGGAGGTGTTTAAGGGAGGGGTGGATGAGGTGCTGAGGGACATGTTTTAGACTGGTGGGAATGGCTGGACTTGATCTCATGGGTCTCTTCCAACCTGGTGATTCTGTGATTTATAAGAAATTATGTGGACACTGCACAAGTTTTGACTGATTTGTGAGCTATTCTCACTGCTACCACTGTGCTGAATCTAGTGGCAGAAGCATTCAGATCCTGGATGTCTTTTGCAGCACATCAACTAAAAAAGGAGCAGGAAGGGAGGTAAAATTTGTGTTTCAGCTGGGAGAAGGCTGCATAGAATAGAGATGATATGAGGCAAGTATCCACTGTGTTAAGAGCAGACTTTTGTTCTCAAAAGACATCAGCCTCCATCTTCCCCTCTGCCACCCCATGTCAGTGATGTCTGCCGCCAGCAGTAAAAAGAGATGTTTCAGAGATTAACCCTCAAGCAGATGGTGTATTTATATATTATAAGTGGATAATTTTATTCACAAGCAGCCATCCCAAGGTAACATTGACCCAGACTGCAGGAAAGGTTTCAAAGCTCTCAACTCACCCTCATATGATCGAATGCAATTCCAACCTTCCCGCTGAAGTCTTCGCTGAACAGCGGGATCTTGGCGTATCTCTGACTGAAATGATTGAGCATGATGAATTCTGCATTCATCTGCATTCCAGTCTTAATTGCCTGGGAGGTTGTGCTGCAAAGAGAAGAGGAACATGGCCCCATGTACCTTGGTCACGCACAAGCTGGCCAGTGCTGCCAGGGCAGGGCAGGGCAGGGCAGGGCAGGCTGCTTTGCATCCACAGCCACCAACAGCCAACACCAGACACCATCTACCATCGGGCACAAGATGTACCCAGCTCTCTGCAGGCACTCAGGCACCTCTTCCTCCGCTAACACTTGCACTGATGGCACAACTCTCAACTTGCAAATGTTGCAGGAAAACAGATGTAATTATATGGAGCTCTGCAATTAAAAAGCTCCACAGACTGGGGAGAGGGGCTTATTCGAACACTTGTCCCCAGGGTGCTAGCTTGCCAAGCTCTCTTGGGTTGTAGCTTGTGTGTAATTCTGAGATGCTGCTCTCAGGTCCCCTCACTTCTGCTGGGGGCAGCACTTGGTATCACTGACTGCAAAATTCAGTGTGAATCCTGCAGTTGGCTGGAGGCATGACAACTCTTCTACCTCCTGAGCTTAGCCCTGAAGTGTAACCAACCAGACAACCTTTCCTTTGAGCTAGTCTGTTTGTGGTGTTACTATTGTCCACTTGAAAACCTTTTCCTGTCTCTTTTTGGGGATGTTCAGACGAGCTGTGAGAGTTACAGAGCTGGTGCAACACGCAAGACACCATTTTGAGTACTGAAGAGTTGTACACACACCAGAACTATCTACAGGACTTGGTTCCTTCAACACCAGTTACAAGGACAAAGCCCAGCTCTGCATCTTCACCTTCCCAATAGCGACAGACAGCAGAACACACCCTACCTGTGTGTCTTCTCTATTGCTTCTTTTTCCATGCCATCTTCCAGCGTTGCTTCATGGATCAGCAGGGTAGCATTCTTCCCTGTGTAAATAACAACACACTTAACTTTCATAGAATCACAGAACAACCAGGTTGGAAGAGACCATCAGATCATCGAGTCCAACCATTCCTATCAAACACTAAACCATGTCCCTCAGCACCTCATCCACTTGTGCCTTAAACACCTCCAGGGAAGGTGACTCAACCCCCTCCCTGGACAGCCTGTTCCAATGCCCAATGACTCTTTCTGTCAAATTTTTTTCCTAATGTTCAGCCTAAATCTCCCCTGGTGGAGCTTGAGGCCATTCCCTTTTGTCCTGTCCCTTGTCAGAAGAGCCCAGCTCCCTCCTCTCTACAACCTCCTTTCAGGTGGTTGGAGAAAGCAACGAGGTCTCCCCTCAGCCTCCTCTTCTCCAGGATAAACACCTCCAGCTCTTTTGGCCGTTCCTCATAGGGCCTGTTCTCCAGCCCCTTCACCAGCTTCATTGCTCTTCTCTGGACTCACCCCAGAGCCTCAACATCCTTCTTGTGCTGAGGGGCCCAGAACTGAACACAGGATTCAAGGAGCAGTCTCACCAGTGCCAAGTAGAGAAGGAGAAGAACCTCCCTGGACCTGCTGGTCACACCATTTCCTGATCCAAGCCAGGATGCCATTGGCCTTCTTGGCCACCTGGGCACACTGCTCGCTCATGATCAGTCACTGTCAACCAACACCCCCAGGTCCCTCTCCTCCAGGCAGCTTTCTAGACAGACTTCTCCCAGTCTGTAGTCTTCAGCTGAATACAGATCACATCAACTACCCACATCAATGCTCATTTCCCTCCCATAGCCCCTCACCACGTTGCAGGCACAGCATCACAGGTTTGGAGCTGCCTGCTTCTGATACTAATAGTTCAAGATCTTTCTCCAAGATTTTCCTCAAGCGGAGGGTTTTGCCACCTACCCATTTGTACTAGAGCCGTGCAGGGCATTGTGTCACCAGAATACACTACTTTCCAGCCAGATTTGTGGACGGCCGAACACGCAAAAGCGTTTTTACAGTGCAGGACCTCGCAAGTCTGAAACTGAACAAGGATATACGTGTTAAACCTCAGGTCCCCTCCTGCCCCTCACAGCAGCTGCCCCTGCCAGCTCGTGCACTTACCTCAGCCAAGTCGTAGCTTTCTAACAGAGAGCTGACAGACCATTTGGCTTTCAGTCTGATGTTCTCACAACCCTTCACAAGTGACTGGGAAGAAATCATTCTGTGAGGGAGGGGAGAAGAGTGAAGTAAGAATAGTTACAAAGTGAAACCCCATCTTATAGTTAAGCAGCCTATTTCTCCTCTCGCTCCTCAGTTCAGCATCTTTCAAACAAGAAATTTTTGTACATCTGTCCATTTTTCCCCTTGTTTTCACTATCCAGTCCCCAGTAACTCATCCAACTATGTTTTTTCACTAGCCCAACTCCCTTTTCCTAAGGAGAAAAGCCTGTAGATAAGTCTCTTATAGCACAACTGAGTAACAAACCCTTCCCTCCCCTTTGCAAACTCCACGTCCTAATTCTACACACAGCAGAAGGAGTCAGAGGAGCCTCCAGCAAAGGGCTAGGGGAACAGATGACAGTAGTTTGCCTCAAATAAGGACCCAGCAAGGACAGTTTTTCCACGTCACACAGAACACGCACTTGATGTCTCCAAGAATCTCTTCACAGTGGTTGTGGTACTCATTTAGCCAAGGCATGATTTGTTCAGGTGCTATCAGAAACAGAGGGCTGAAAGCCTGACCCAGGGCTGCCTAGAAAAACAAAGGCAGAGAGAATAAAAATCAGTACTAGGTATAAACCAGAGTGGAGAGAAGAAAAACCCAGGGAAATAATAGTGCTTCTCCATTACTCAGAACCTCCCTTCCCCTTACTCTAAAGCAAGTTCAGGAGCAGTTAACCACTACCACTACTTACAAAAGCTCTCCGTCTCTCCATCAGGATGTTCACCAACCCCTGCAAAGGGAATAAAAGAGTCAGCAAGCTGTGGTGAGAAATAGCTAGGGCATAAATGGCAACAGTGCTACTGCAGCTGAACAAGCTGCATTTTCTGGAAAACCTAGTCAGACACATAGGATTACTGCTTTTCCAATAACTGCAGCCGACTGAACTGGTCTAACACTTCTGCCCCCAAGCTGGTGGCCAGCAGCCCGCAGCACAAGCCCCTCAGCCCTTCCCAGTGCTGCTGTGTCTGCTCCCAGAAGAAGGACAGAGAGCAGAAAGTCTCTATGCAGCATCTCAGACCTAGTGTGGTTTCCAGACACAGGACAGCAGAGCAGCAAACAGCCTGTCCTGATAAGGCCCCATCCAGAACAGACCGACTGGTCCTCCTGTGACTGCTTATCGCAAAACACTGAAGGAAGCTGCGTTGGACACTGCTCAAAAATCAGTGTCGCATGATCCCGGCAAGTCTAGAGGGATCCCTAGCAGAAAGGAAGAAGCGATTAGAATCACAGATTCAGTAGCATCTGTGGAACACCAGCCTACAATCATCAGCTGCAGCTATATCTGAATCCCAGAAAGCAGAGCATGCCTGCACAGAACTCCTTCATTCAACATACTCAACCTACCGAATGATGATCGGTATGCATGTGAGACACAAACACAGCTGCTAGGTTACACAGCACTTGGTCAACTTGCTCTCCATAGTGGCGACAGAGCTGTCCAAACGTTCCTTCTCCACAGTCCAAGAGCAGGGACCGGGTAGGGCTGGCAAGACAAGTGACAAAGACATTTAGCAGCCATTATACGAGCTCTGAACAGGAACCATTCAAGGAGGGGGATCTTTTGGGTTGGAAGGCAGAGAGCTGTCTGTGCTTTCTCCCTGTAAATGCTACTCCAGGCCTACTACCAAGGCTTCAGAAAGGCCTTTCTGCCCACATAGCTCATTCTGGTCTTGTGTTGATGCTGAACACACCCAGATGGTAAATGAATGAAGACAATAAATGTGAGGCTTTACAGGTGGCTCTCAAGCCTTCCCAATCTACAGAGACACAGCTACATGAAACCAAGGTCCTACAGATTCCACAAGAGGGGCACTCCATGTGTAATCAACTCACCAGTTTCCCTTGGGTAACACCCTCCCGGGACACTGAGTTTTGCCAAACAGAACATATGACATTGGGATTTACCTGGTATTTACCAGTGTGGAACTGACATTCCGGATTTTCATTGGAATTGCGGATCCTGTTCCCAAGAACACAATTTCAGGATAAGCACCCACATTTCCTGGAGAAAACGGACAAGAAAGATTTGAAAGTGTTATTCACATACAGCCCATTCAGACACCACTTAGTTAAACCACCTCGGAACTCAATTCTACAGGTCCACCATGTTCATTTTTGCCTACACCTTTCTGGCAGCAGCCGAAGTACAGAGTGGAAGACAGAACAAGCACAACCAAGAAAACATGTCACAGTACATAACTACATATCCAAAGTAGCACAAAAACCAAGGACTCTGCTAATTGTCCACAACAGAGCTGGCAGTTCAAGAGGGACCAGACTCTCCCTGGAATCAAGGTGCAGTGAGTCCTGTATCATACCACGAAAGCTTCACTGCCAACAGGACAACTGCAATTGAGGAGAGCTCCCCACAGGAAGCTAGATCTAGAGCAAGCCTGCTCCCAGATAACAGAGCTTGCACTGGGGCTGCTTGGCAGCATTCCACATGAGCAAAGCTCTGGCCAGTTCAGAGAAATAACGTGAGTGCTTTTTCTTTCCATCCCCTCAGCAGCACTCGGTCTCCAAGGCAGCACAAGACTAAATCCAACTGAAATGAGGTCACTGCGTTTACACTAAGTGTGTCCTCTGCACAGCTCCAGGAAGACTTAAGAGAATCATAGAATCATAGAACAACCAGGTTGGAAGGGACCTATCGGATCTTCTAGTCCAACCATTCCCATTAAACACTAAACCACATCCCTCAGGACCTCATCCACCCGTGCCTTAAACACCTCCAGGGAAGGGGAATCAACCACCTCCCTGGGCAGCCTATTCCAATGCCCAATGACCTTTTCTGTGAAAAACCTCCTCCTAATCTCCAGCCTAAATCTCCCCTGGTGGAGCTTGAGGCCATTCCCTCTTGTCCTGTCCTCTGTCACTTGGGAGCCCAGCTCCCTCCTCTCTACAACCTCTTTTCAGGTAGTTGTAGAGAGTAATGAGGTCTCCTCTTAGCCTCCTCTTCTCCAGGCTAAATAACACAAGTTCTCTCAGCAGCTCCTCATAGGGAGCATCCCACAGGGAGCAGGAAAACTGTATGTTCACAGCTGAGCTCCAAAGCAGTAGGTCATTGACATCTCTTTCCCATGACACTGAACCAAGACAAAGCTGGTGATCTTTACCTGGTACAGCAGGCAGGCTCTCTTTGCACTCCTTCACACGAGTTTGGAAGTCAGGGAGATCCAAGGCTTCACTTACAAATGCATGCTGGTCACAGACAGTCACAGCATCTCTGTAACAACAGGATGGGGCGTGGTAGGAATTTACAAGACAGCTCTTTTCACAGCTAATTGCCCAATCACTGTGCTAGAACAGCCTTACAATAGGTCAAATGCTCCTTTCAAATTCCATTTTGAAAGACTGGAGAAGATACATCCATGAGAGCAGTGTGTGCCAAAAAGGTGTGGTTGGTCTGAGCCACACCACAGAAATAATCATTGCCTCAGATTGGAGAAGCACCTGGAAAAGCGCTGGGCTCTCCTGCGCTACCCAGACCCAGAGCTGCTAGACACTAGAGGGCACTGTAAGGTAGCACAGAGACTCCGGGAAGAGGAACCTCCACTCCAAAACTCTCCAGGAACAACCTAGAAGCATAAAGGACCTGTGTCCTGGTCCTGCATGAAAGCACGTGCAGTACCACAGGCCTTCAGACACCTGAAGAAGAGAAAATGAAACTTCCTGGCATCTAGGTCCTCCTATTCTGACCAAGAGAGACAGAAATTTGAGCCACAGCAGCTGGTATCCCCTTGCACCATGTGGACGCCTGCCCTTAAGGTCTTCATTGAGCAGCTCCACCCACAAAGCAAGCACCTGCAGCTTTTCACTCTAAGACCATCTGAAGACCTAGAGAGCCCAAGAAGACTTTCACCAGCCTCCCCAAAAAGTCTTTCCCTGCCACAGCTAGGTGTACAGCAAGTGAGGTAAAAGCAAAGGACAAAAGGAGCACATGACGCTACAAGAGCAAGGGACAGAAACCTTCCATTTGAAGATAGGCTGAGAGATCTGGGGTTGTTCAGCCTGGAGAAGAAAAGACTTCAGGGAGACCTTAGAGCAGCTTCCAGTCCTGAAAGGGGCTCTTGATCAGGGAGGGCAAGGATAGAAGGAGGGGGAATGGTTTTCAGCTGAAAAGAGGGGAGATTGAGATGACACATCGGGAAGAAATGTTTTCCTGTGAGGGTGGTGAGGCAGTGGCCCAGGTTGCCCAGAGAGGTGGTGGCTGCCCCATGCCTGGATGTGTTTCAGGCCAGGGTGGACGGGGCTTTAAGCAATCTGATCCAGGTTGCCCCTGCCCATGACAGGGGGCTGAAACTGGATAGGTTTTAAGGTTCCTTTGAATCAAACCATTCCATGATTCTACGAAGCAAAATTCCTAACCACTGGCCAGGTGGTATTTTCAGTGGTTCGCTCATGTGTGTCCACCACCTTGACTGATGCTGTCAGGGACAGGGACACACCCTCTGGCATCTGCCACAACAGGGCTTCCAGTAAGAATCTGAAAAAGATGCCTCACACCATCCTCCCTCAGCACACTAACACTGAAAAAAAGTGCTTCAAGCCAACACCTAAAGCCTGTAAGTCAAAGATTCCCACTGACCTCTGCCACTCCTGCTGGGGTCTGATGTGGTACTTCAAAAGGCACTCTCCTCGCACAATGGGCACACTACACACAGCCTCTTTTTCCTACAGGGAGAGGAATGACATTAAACACAGTCTTTACTCAGAGGCATGAGGTACGCAAGCAAGAAGGGCATGGCCTACCTTGCTCTGGTAGGTGGTGAGCAGAGGGAAGATCTCAGGGTGGATGAGGTTCAGCTGAGTTTGGATTTTGTAGCTGCGTGGGTTGTGAACTGCAGAGGAGTTCTCATTGAGCACCAAGTGCTGAGTTCCAGGTCCAAATCTGCAAGAGGACAATAAAACACACAAGAGTTTCAGCCCCACGTTCACAGAATCACCAGGCTGGAAAAGACCTCCAAGATCATTGAGTCCAACCACTCCTATCAACCACTAAACCATGGCCTTGAGCATCTCATCCACTCATCTTTTAAATACCTACAGGGACGGTGACTTCCATGTGAGCCATTAGCTAACACCCCACTGGGGCCAGAGGAGCCCTGCTGATAGCCAACAGCTATTTCTACTCCGGGAAAACAATTTGCATCCCAAGAACATGTTGCTCCCCAAGAGTGACACAAACCAAATAATCAGAAGACCACATACCTTTCCATCCACTGCTGGTATCGGCTGTCTTGAAGCACCGACTCTGGAGTCATGTGAATAACCAAGGCCACCTTGTTCTCAGTAACTCCTTCCTGGTACCTGGGACACATGCAAATACAGTAAGAACACCTGTTCACCTTGGCATCCCTTCCACTCTCCCTTTTGGTGCCACCAGAGATGCCCTCGATGAAGCAGGCAGAGCATAGTTCTTGAGAGCACAGCCCTGGAGCTCAGCTCTGCACTGCAGGGATCTGGTCGGGGGGAGAAGGGGCAGAAGCTCTGCACTGAGGGCACCTCCACCCTGCCCCCATGGCAGTTTCTCTCCTCAAAACCCAACATCTGCAGAGCCTTCCAGAAGCCAAACATGCTTCTGCACAAGCCCTACACTACACATGTAATTCAGGCTTCCACCACGTAGGCAAGCATAGTCTCAACATTGCTCCCCAGCAAGACCACAGTGTGCATTTCCTTCTCTGGAAGCACCAAGGAAAGACAGGCCCTGTCACAGTCACAGAACCCCAGGGGTCCTGCACAGCCCTGCCTTTCTTAAAAGGCTCAGGATCTACCACCAAATCTTTCTTCCATCTCCAGCTCCTTAGCAGTGCCAAATAACTCAAAGAATCATAGAAAAGTTTTGGGTAGAAGAGATCTCAAAACCCATCCAGCTCCACACTGCTGCCATGGGCAGGGACACCTCCCACTGGGACAGGTGGCTTAAAGCCTCATTGAATCTCCCCTTAAACACCTCCAGGGATGGGGTAGCCACAGATCTCTGGGCAACCTAGGCCAGTGCCTCCTCACCCACACAGGAAAACATTTCTTCCTAAGGTCTCATCTCAGTCTCCTTCTTTTGCCTTAAAGCACCAGTCAGAAGAACCAACGTGTTTAGCAAAGAACAAGAACTTCTCTTTGGCAAAGCTAAGCACATATGTCTTCCCCCAAAGACTCCAGGTCACCCAGCTCCACTACCTTCGGAAGGTCTCATTTTCACAGACAGCATCCACAAAACCCTCGTTAGGACACTCCAGCACAATGAACACTGGGCCAGGATCAGTTGGGGTGCACAGTTCTTCAGGGAAGAGCTGCAGGCAGATACACAAAGGTGACACCACAATCGATACACACAGCCCTCTTGCAGCAGTACATCACACTCTTTCAGCAGCTTTTCTCTCACCAGACCCCAAGCAAGGAGCTCCATGCAGGTGCTCTCAATGCCCAGCAAACCCAGCCAGGGCAGTTCTTGTTCCCTTTCTGCTCTCATTATGCAGGTCTGTATTTCCCAAATCCCAAACCTGGTCTCAGAGTAAAGCAAAAACAAACAGAAGGAAGGGAATCCTAGCAGCTTCTAGGTTACCCCAGCAGATTCAGATGGTAGCAAAAGCACACTTAAGGAAAAAAAAGCTTTGTGAAACTCTTAGGGACTCAAAGATACATCAGTCTTATCCTCCAGGTTAGAATCTTCACTTGCAGATCACCTGGAACACAGCCAGAGTTGCCTCAGACCCTTACTTCAGGGCAGCATTTAGGAGATTAAGGTTCTGCACACAGGAACCACTGAACTTCTTTTGGTCTTCAAAGTGCAAATAGACTAGGGAAGGAGCAACAGCTCCACAGGCATGCAAACCCCAAGTTTAAAATAACTCCACTAGTTCACTCCTAGACCTGTATCAGCTTTGGAAGAGGAGATGAAGCAGCTCTGACAAAGGGCAGACACAACCACACTCACAAATGAATTTGTTTCACAGCATATTACTCCCCTAATTACCCCCCTGCAAGAGCTCCAGGGGTGCCCTCCGTGAGAGCCACATTCAGCAACAACTTAGGGCCGGAACAGGGGCCAGTCACTAACCAAAAGGAGCCACTCAAAGCTCAAAACCAGCAAAATCCATGCCAACTTCTTCACAAATAAAACAGGAAGCAGGGAGAGAGAGAGTCATCATCTACTCCTGCCTCAAGAATGGGTGTAAAATGATCAACCAAAAACGAACCAAAGCCTTGTCCCAGTACCTACTGATAAGCAAAAGATTCAGCATAAAAAGACTGTCACCCCAAGAGCCCAGTGAAGCAGGAAGGTGGGCAAAGCCACAGCAAAAAATACAGATATGTCTTACCTCTCTGCCTTCAAAAGTAACACTCTCCCCATTTTTGAGAGCTGTAATGATGGGAAGAATGGCTGGAGTTCCCCTGAAAACAGGCCACAGAAATATTTAGCTTGCCAACATCAGCATTCTTGGTGCTGCCCCATCCCCAAGGCTGAGGTCCTGTACTCACACTGGCAGGCCCATCTCCTGTGCTTTAGCTGCTAGGAACTTCCCTTTCCTTGGGTGAATCTGAAGAGTTAAATAAAACACAATTATCAGACAGATAAAGAGGGACAGGAAACAAGATATATATACATCCAAGTTTGAGTGTTTGCCCTTAAGCCAAGGGAGTTTTTCTTTTTTACAGTTCCACAGTCACTAATTCAATTTACTCCCAAAACCCTCTTACTGAACTTTCTAGTTTCCAAGATCATGTTGCTGCTTCTTGCTCTGTTCTTTAGACAAGTGAGCAGGACGCACTTCCTTTCTGTAAGCATTAAGCAACCCGTATATTCCTAGCTTGCTGTTCTATAGAGCCCTCCTAAAATGCAGCTCTAGTTTTGACACATTCCTACTCACACTACAGTTACTCCGATCTTTGAGAAGTACAACCACAGAACAGCCTCACAGTCCGGCTTGAAAATGCCACATCCAATTAAAGGTATTTATAGAATCACAGAATCACCAGCTTGGAAGACACCCATCGGATCATCAAGTCCAACCATTCCTATCAAACACTAAACCATGGCCCTCAGCACCTTGTCCACCTGTGCCTTAAACACCTCCAGGGAAGATGAATCAACTACCCCCTCCCTGGGCAGCCTCTGCCAGTGCCCAATGACCCTTTCCATGAAAATTTTTCTCCTGATGTTCAGCCTAAATCTCCCCTGGCAGAGCTTGAGGCCATTCCCTTTCGTCCTGTCCCCTGTCCCTTGGGAGAAGAGCCCAGCTCCCTCCTCTCCACAACCTCCTTTCAGGTAGTTGTAGAGAGCAATGAGGTCTCCTCTCAACCTCCTCTTCTCCAGGCTAAACACCCCCAGCTCTCTCAGCCGCTCCTCATAAGGCCTGTTCTTCAGCCCCTTCACCAGCTTCATGGCTCTTCTCTGGACTCACTCCAGAGCCTCAACATCCTTCTTGTGGTGAGGGGCCCAGAACTATTTAGCGAGATGAAGTGTCCTAATGACACCAGGAGGCATTTCTTTACCCATTTCTTTTTCCCAGCCCTGGAACAGGCTTCCTGGAGAGGTGGGTGATGCCCTGCAACTGTCAGAGTTTGAGAAGTATTTTGACAATGCCCTTAATAACCTGCTTTAACTTTTGGTCAGCCCTGAAGTGATCAGGAAGTTGGCCCAGATGATTGGTGCAAGTCTCTTTTGATTGAAATAGTCTAGTCTACATCCATTTAGAGAACCTTGTGTTCAAGCTTACTTTACAAACGAAAGCCATCACCACATCAGGTTGCCTGTTTGCACACTTCTGCTTGTCACCTGTTAAAAAAAAAGAAAAAAAAAATCAAAATTACTCAGATTCATCACTGATGATCATTTTCCTTAAGACCAAAATGTGTCAGTATTTGCTGAAGTATTAACAGGAACATCATCCAGCCAATTTGGAGCCCAGCAGCAAAATGTTACAAGCACCTAAGGGCAGAGCCCACCATTTCAACCTTCAGAAATCAAAACAAAGTCTAAGAGTGAAAATAATCAACCCCAATGCCCATAATTAAATTACAAAGGCTAGAGCACACACTCCAGATATGGAAAAATTACTACAAGGACTAATCTCATCCCAAAGGAGGGATTGCATCCAATTCCTAGGCCCTGGGAGGCTGCATCAGCCTCAAAAGTAGCAGAATTCATTCTGCTCCACACAATCCTTCAGCTGAGCTTTTCTATAGATCTCTCTTCCAGAGAGCAATCAGCTTGGAGGACAAATATGTATCCTTAATTAGGTGTTACTTCATTAAAGTTCATTAAAGGTACATTTTTTCCACCTGTTTTCTTGAGATGTTCTTTTTCCTTGTCCTCCTCCCAGCTTTGCTGTACGGCTCTTGGGGATCCAGGCCCTGTGTCGCCATTAGGGCTATTTCTATCTGGGGTTGATGCTCCAGGACTCTGAGGTGGTGTTCTGTCAGCAGCTAGAGGTTTTCCTGTCCCAAATCCAATGAAACCAGACAAAAATCACAGAGTCAAAGAAGATGAGAAAAACATGAGTTGTGTTCCATCTTCCACAACAGTCATGTTTACACTGTGCCAGAATACAGAGCTCATCCCTCTGTCTGACTTGTGTTTGCACACTCTGGTCCAAAAATCTCAGCATCCATCAAAGTCCTTCAGGTTCTCTCAAAACTGCCAAACTCCATCGAGTCTGTACTTTATCACAGTTTCCATCAGTAAGAAAACTCCAGTGGCTACGAAAGCCAAATCCAGTGACATTTCACACGTTACTCCAAACACCCACACCTAAAGGAACAAACCGATGCTCTGACTCAGCAAGTCTTGTTTCTTTGAACAAGATGATTCTTCTGAGAAAAACATGCAAACTAATTAACCTCTCCTTGCTCGGGCTTGCAAACAGAAACCGGTCCTTTAACCATGGTAAGTGCTTCTCTGTCTGATGACAGCATCACATGCTCACCTAAAAGAGGTATTTGGTGGACTGTCATCGTCTCATCCTTATACTCAGGCTCTGTGTGCAACTGCACAGCTGAAAAAGAGATCAGAAACCGGCATCAAATTCAGGAGATTCACACTCTACAAGAATTAAAATCAGAAAAATATTGGGCTTCTTCAGCAAATCCTGCTGAATGTCCCCCTTTCCTTCCTCTGCCCAACTGCAAAGATCAATGAACAGTTAAAGTTCTTAAAATCCACAAAAAGCCCATGATGCCACAATAAGCAAGTTCATTGGGAGGCTCTGGAAGTAAATTGCCATCACCATGCTTTAAAGCCAAATCCTTGCTACAAGTCAGACAGCCTGGCAGTCACCTTTTAGAAATGGAGCTGGAAACAGTTTTTCTTCCTTGTGACAACGAGTTGAATAGCGTATCAGATCAAACCAAATGTTTAAACTTTTCTACGAGTGGATCTAATCCAGAGGTATTCATTCTGCAGTTGTTACTGTTCAAATCAACCTTGCCTGTAGCTACAACAAAAGCACATCACTGACCCACATACCTAAATCCATCCTTTTCAGGGGCCCGGGAAAGAGTCGGATGGCTTTCAAGTAGTTTTGCTGGAAAAGAGACAGCATATCAGGGGGCCACGCCCAGGTAGTGCAATTCCAAGCACCACTTTCCAGAGCTGCAGTGATTTCCAGTGGCCAGAAAGACCAGGACAGGTGTCCTGGCTCCGGTGAGCATTACTCATCCAGACAGTGAAAGGAAAATAAACACTCTCCCCATTCATTCCATCAACATCATCAGTCAGGAGATACTACAAGGAAATAAAAAAAATGCTGAAGATTGGAACTTTCCAGCCTAGACATGGTATTAGGTTGGCAAGGATTGCATTAAGTGGAAAATCAGAGACCAAGTCTCTGTTTAAAGAAAATGGGGAGGGAGCAAAGAGAAAAATCAAAGGACACTTTTCCAAAACAGGATTTACTGGAACACTAATTGACAAGACAGCTTAAAGGAGCAGAAGCCTAATGGAATCTTGTGCATGATTGAAGAGATCTGCTTTTTAAAACCAGCCCTCCTGGCAGAACCTTTGGACTGGTCCCAACTCAGATCAGCATTTAACACCCGCACAATGATTCACTTGTTTAATACCAGCTCTCCCAGTTTGAAAGTAAGATTTAACATGGAAAAGGTTCACTTTTCCTTCCACAAGCTTCTCATGCTTACCAGCTTTGGTGGCCCCAGGAAAACACATCTTTGAAGCCCTATAGCCTTTAGTGTGAGAATCATACCTAAAAGAAAGCAGAGAAATAGCTTTATCACAGCCCCACTAACACCTGGTAGGTGACACAGGAACGATCCCTCTCAGTGCCCAGCAGGGCTGGACCTCTCTATGACGGCAAAAACTGAACTCTAATCCAAATTCTATTTTGCCTTAGCCTTGGGGCAGCTTCAATAAACCACTTATGTCTGCAGATAAAGAAATATCTACAAATTTTGATAGTCAAGGTCTACCACGGTAGTCACCTGAACTATTGATCTACCTGACTATCGATGAGTTACCTGACGATTAATCCTCTCTTTTCTTGGGAACATTAATGGGCAAGACACCCCCAAATTAGCAAGTTTGGAGATGACACTAAGCTGTGTGGAAGTGTCGATCTGCTGGAGGGTAGGGAAGCTCTGCAAAGGGATCTGAACAGGCTGGATCCATGGGCTGAGACCAGTGGGATGAGGTTTAAGAAGGCCAAATGCCGGGTCCTGCACTTGGGGCACAACAACCCTAAGCAGAGCTACAGACTGGGAGAAGTCTGTCTAGAAAGCTACCTGGAAAAGAGGGACCTGGGGGTGTTGGTTGACAGCCGACTGAACATGAGCCAGCAGTGTGCCCAGGTGGCCAAGAAGGCCAATGGCATCCTGGCTTGGATCAGAAATGGTGTGACGAGCGGGTCCAGGGAGGTGATTCTCCCTCTGGACTCAGCACTGGTGAGACTGCTCCTTGAATCCTGTGTTCAGTTCTGGGCCCCTCAGCACAAGAAGGATGTTGAGGCTCTGGAGTGAGTCCAGAGAAGAGCAACGAAGCTGGTGAAGGGGCTGGGGAACAGGCCCTATGAGAAGTGTCCAAGAGAGCTGGGGGTGTTTAGCCTAGAGAAGAGGAGGCTGAGGGGAGACCTCATTGTTTTCTCCAACTACCTGAAAGGAGGTTGCAGAGAGGAGGGAACTGGGCTCTTCTCCCAAGTGACAGGGGACAGGACAAGAGGGAATGGCCTCAAGTTCCACCAGGGGAGATTTAGGTTAGAGATTAGGAGGAAGTTTTTCACACAGAGGGTCATTGAGCACTGGAACAGGCTGCCCAGGGAGGTGGTTGATTCACCTTCCCTGGAGGTGTCTAATGCACAGGTGGACGAGGTGCTGAGGGACATGGTTTAGTGTTTGATAGGAATGGTTGGACTCGATGATCCGATGAGTCTCTTCCAAGCTAGTGATTCTATGATTCTAAGACCCAAAGCAATCTCTTCTAATTTTCCATGCTTTGAGAACAGGGATTAGTTAGAACCTTTTTGTAGGTCCTTATGAACTCGTGCTAGTCTGACTCACAAACAGTTTCATGACACTGATCTTTTCCCACCAAACGACTCTATGGTTCTGTGAACAACGTCTCTCTTGGTGATGCAGAGACCATCTTACTGCACACTTGGCAGGATCCACATTTCATATAGAATCATAGAACAACCAGGTTGGAAGGGACCCATTGGATCTTCTAGTCCAACCATTCCTATCAAACACTAAACCAAGTCCCTCAAGACCTCATCTACCTGTGAATGAAACACCTCCAAGGAAGGTGAATCAACCACCTCCCTGGGCAGCCTGTTCCAATGCCCAATGACCCTCTGTGTGAAAAACCTCCTCCTAATCTCCAGCCTAAATCTCCCCTGGTGGAGCTTGAGGCCATTCCCTCTTGTCCTGTCCCCTGTCACTTGGGAGAAGAGCCCAGCTCTCTCCTCTCTACAACCTCCTTTCAGGTAGTTGTAGAGAGTAATGAGGTCTCCTCTCAGCCTCCTCTTCTCCATTTAACACAACAGCAGCCACCCCTGGCCTAAGGAGCCAAGCCCTGTGAAAAGAACCAGGCCCTGCGAGAGGAACCAGGGCCGCCTGCTATCTGGGCCCTCGGTCAGCCCCACAACTCATCTGACAGCCCCTCCTCACCCGGCAGTCCCCGCACCTCACCTGGCAGCCCTCCGACGTTGGCCCAGGCCACTCGACTGAGGAAGATGCTGTCCAGGTGGGAAATCTTCAGCCTGCGGGACGAGAAGGGGGTGAGCGGGGCCGAGGCCGCCCCGGGGCCGCCCCCCTCGCCGCCCCCACTTACTTATGCTCCTGCATGGCCCTCTGCGTGCCCTCGCCGCAGTTGAAGAGATACCTGTGGAGAAGGAGGGGGGTCAGGGCAGGCCCGGGCGAGGCACTCCGGCCCCAGCGCCGGACCCGCACTCACCGGTTGAACTCCGAGAAGACGTAGACGGCGGCGCCCGCGTCGCGGCTCCCGGCCGCCACCACCTGCACGTAGACGGTGTTGGGCCCCGCCAGGCCCGTGCCCGCGCTGCGCCGCCGCTCGCGGGCCCACACGTGTCTCGGCACGTCCTTGGGCCGCCGCGGCGCCGAGGAGGAAGAAGAGGAGGAGGGCGCGGGGTCCGCCATGGCCCAGCCCGCCGCCCGCCGCCGCGCCGGGCCCAGCAGCGCCCGCGCCGCCGCCCACATCCGCGCGCCTCCCCCGCCGCCCCGTCACGTGACGCGGCGCACCCAATCAGAACGGAGGGCCCGCCCACCCGCCGACCACCCCTGCCAATCGGCGCGGGACGGCCTCGCCGGAGGCCTCACCACGTGACGTTTGACAGCCAATCAAAAGAGGAAGCTCTCCTCGTTTGCCAATCGGCACGCAGCGGCGTTCTCCGGCGGCCTCAGCACGTGACGCGAACCAGCCAATCAAAAAGGATAACCC